>PVJA010045638.1:0-15525 GCA_004027025.1 Myocastor coypus | reverse complement strand
CGAGTGCTGGGATTACAGGCGTGAGCCACCACGCCCGGCCCCAGAGTTTCACTTTGCACTGATTAAGGAAAAAAAACTTAAGACGGTAATACGAGATAATAATTAAAAATATGAAATATAGTCGATGCTCTTGAGCACTCCTGGAAGCAGTACAAATTTTATAATCATGTAGAAGGTAGTTTGAGTAATATAAACTGTCAGTTCATGACCTTTGACCCAGTATTTTTATTTCCTGGAATTTATATCAGGCCAATAATCACACAAATGGAAGAAGGGTTAATCACAGTAATTTTATTTATTTATTTATTTATCTTTTTAAATTTTTTTTTTTGTCTTTTTGAGACAGGGTCTCGCTATGCAGTTGAGGCTGGTCCTGCGCTCACTTTTGTAGCCCAGGGTGGTCTCGAACTCGCACCAATCCTCCTGCCTCAGCCTCCCAAGTGCTGGGATTACAGGCGTGAGCCACCATGCCCGGCTAATCACAGTAATTTTAAAACTGTAAGGCAATAGTCCACATTTAGCACTAAGAACAGTCAACTACATTGTATCTATTGTAAAGATGTATGTGTAACCATGTTTTTAAAAAAGACAAGGATGTAGTATTCCCAAATATTTTCCCTACTTCTCCACAATCTGTACTGTGGTTATATTACTTTCCATCTTAAGGATGGTCAAACCAGGACTATGTCTCTGCCTGCATGGAATTAAATATTCTTTTTCTGGCAGTGGAAAGAACATCTGGACAAGCTGAGGCACAGGCTGACTCTAGGACTACTCCACTTCAGCTACTTCCTGTGGATGGAGGTGGGGCAGTAGCTTGGGTGGGGTGGGACCCCAGGAGCACCCTGGGCTGGTGATCCCTCTCTGATATTTTTATTCCAAGGAAGATGTTAATGGCTCCTGGACACCCAGTCAGAATATTCTTTCATAAGGTTTGGGACAGTAGTTAATGGCATATTTGTAATAACATGGAAACAGAAAGGGATTTACAACACGATTTAAATTCTTTAAATGATACATGTTCTTTCTTGTGGAAGAAATATCACCCTCCCTTGTTAATGATACAGAGCCCTTGCTCTTACTTGCTAAAGAAAGTACAAGCGTTATAGGTGAGTGTTAAGTGCCCCTGTGAGTCAGGGCTGGGAGGGATGTAGGCTTAAAGGGCATTTCTTCCAAGGGTTTCCATAATATTCTTTGAACTCTAATGTTCACACATGTGTGAGGCTCACAAAGCCTCCTGAGCAATGGTACACCTTCTTAATACTAGCACTGTTCCGTCAGATTCCAGAATGTACTGGGTAGTGGCCCTGGGAGGTGGTAAAAGTAAGAGCAAATCACTGAGGTCAGTCCGATCAGGGTCTGAATCTGGATTCTACTATTTTATGATTGTGGGTAAGCGTCTCTTCTCATGTGTATAAATGCAATGTGTAAGAGTAGATAAGATTGTACCTGTCAAGTCAATAACACATTGTCTCCCACATAGCAAACAGCCTGGAAATGGTGACCCTGTTTATATTTATTCTAAACATGATCCTATGTGTAACTAACTGAATTTCAATGTGTCAGGAACCTGCAATTTCTAGAGCTATAAATTACAGTACTTGAGGAAATTCGATGTTCCATACTCCACTCATGGCTCCTACCTTTGGGGATCAGCTGAAGCTCAGCTGGGCTGGAGCAAGGTCATCCTAGCACAAGAGTGCCCAGAGTGAGCTATGCAAACAAGCTGCTCCATCCAGAGAGCAACAGGTACCAAGGCAATCCAAGCCATGGGTTGCTAGGTGGGGAGTTATTACATGACATCAACCTGCTGAATGTATAAATAAATGTGCTGTGATGGTGGGGCACCTAATGTGCATAAGAAAATCCAGTCTGATAGATAACCATATCCTCTGATCATGAGTTTTCATGTCTATGGAAACTAAAAAGTAAATGCTGGGGCCCGGCAGGATGGCTCAGTGGTCTAAAGCGCCTGCTTAGGAAAGCTTAGGTGGCTGTAGGGACCGCGGTTTGATCCCTGGCACCACATGCTGTGCCAGCCCTGCCCTCAGGGCAGGCTGAGCCAGCCATAAAAATAAATAAATAAACAAACAAAAGTTCTGAAACAAGAAGTAAAATAAAATATTCTTAAAAAAAAAAAAGTAGGGCCTGGTGGGATGGCTCAGTGGTCTAAAGCGCCTGCTTGGGAAAGCTTGGGCGGCTTCAGGGACCGCGGTTCGATCCCCGGCACCACATGCTGCGCCAGCCCTGCCCTTGGGGCGGGCTGAGCCAGCCATAAAAATGAGTGAATAAACAAAGGTTCTGAAACAAGAATAAAAAAATAATAAATTAAAAAAGAAAAAAAGTAAATGCCTACTCAGTTAAAAAAAAAAAAAAAAAAAAAAACTCTCAAAAGCTTCAACCTGGATTGAGTGACAACCCTTTCATTGGTGTGATGGGGTCAGACTAGGCCATATCAGGTTCTCTTCTTCAGTTGGACTCCTGGGAGCCTATAGTGCCATCATCAGGGCAGTTAGGACTCTTACCTCTAGCCAGTCTGTCAGGCACAAACTTACAGCCTGGGAGGACATCTCCTGAGAAAGCCAGTCTTTGTACCATTTCTGGGGAGAGACTTCCTCTTCAAGCTAGAGGTGACCCAACCATCCCTTCTTCACCAAGCCAGGCAGCCTCCCTTTTATTTATCTCTGCACTTTCAACTTGGACTATTATTGGAGAGAATGATCATTAACCTGAGACAGACAATCACACTGTTTTTTTTTTTTTTTTTTTGTCTTTTTGAGACAGGGTCTCACTGTACAGTTCAGGCTGGCCTTGAGCTCAGTTTTGTAGCCCAGGCTGGTCTCGAACTGTCACCGATCCTCCTGCCTCAGCCTCCCGAGTGCTGGGATTACAGGCGTGTGCCACCACACTCGGCAATCACACTGTTGAAGTTCTGAAAACTCTCCTTTCAGAGATAGGAGCTCTCAAAGGTGTGAACTAAGGTCTCACCTCCAGGCCTAGCCATCAACCTTGCCATTTCTCTATGCTCCCCCCCCATTGTTGTCAGATGTCAGGGGAAGCACAAACAGGCAGCCAGCCACATAACAGCCTGATATTCTATTGATCACGTTGGACAAGATCTCCTGCTATCAATAACACAGTCATCACCTTACGTTCTGTGGGTCCCAACTCATGTACCCTTTTTGGATGTTATGCAATTGCTACAGGGGTGTATGAACTCTCACACTATTTTCAGGTAGGCTCTCAACACAGATTTGGCCTCTCTGAGACAACCTGTTTCTCTGTCCCTCTGAGGTCCACAAAACTGTCACTGTCCCTGGGGCCCTAAGATTGGGCCCAGTCTGCCTCTGATTGTGAAACTCCATCCTGGGGGAGCCTTACCTGCATCAAATGCAGTCCCATGCCAGGAGAGACTTGGCTAGAAATTCAACCACACATCCAGAGGCTTCAAAATTGCAAAGTGTTTATCAATGTCACACTGTTAAAATGCACCTGTATTGCCTATATAGCCAGTTCAAGATCTCCAAGCTGCCAGTCCTGCTATGATTGCTTTCCATATAGATTGTGTCAGTATTCAGCCACCCTATCCTGCAGCAGTACCTGCACCTGCCGGGACCTAAGACTGCCTTTTCATTCCTTAAGTTGGCTCCTGTCAGCTAGCCCTCTTCACAAAAACCCCAGCTCTGGACTTAAAGGTTAACTGACCTGGACTCAAACATTTGTTCCTTCCTTAGAAAATATTTCCAATTCATGATACTTCCAAGCTACCTGATAGAAAGGTGCACAAGCTCTGCTACAATACCTGACAGAGAATGGTTATAAGGGAGAAACTCCACAAACTTCTCAGAGCTGCTGGCTTCTGTAGAATCTGGATCCTTGAGCTCACAGAAACAATAATGCTTATTCAGACTATCAGCCTTTGGCAGCTGGCCATGGTCTTTAACAGCTGCTTCTCCCCTTAGCCTCTGTGCTCTGACAGCCACTGTCTCGACCAAGAAAACTGACAAATTCACCTTAGATTGAGACCTAACTGACCAGGTGCCACATATTATAGTGGGAGAACTGGTCTGAAAATAAAAAGCCTCCCTAAGAGATGCTGAGTACACCCTATGTCATGGTTTGTGTCTAGCTGTTCTCCCAAAGCCTCACGCAGTCATGGGGTAGACTTTTAGAGTTTGTGATTAACTCATGATCCATTGGGATTATGGTGTGAATGCTGCTGGAATTATGGGTGTGAGTGCTACACCCAGTCTAGGGCGGATAGCCTGAATGCAATTTAAGGGACACAGACTAGCTCTCTGTAGCCATGGTTACTGCTTCTCCCACTTTTGCTCCCTGCCCTTGGTGGCCACCATGAAAGGCTGCTCTCTGCCAGGTGCCGCTCTGCCTTAGAGCCAGCTGAGTATGGACTAAAACCTCCAGTAACTGTGAGCTAAATAAACCTTTCCTTCCTTCATTTTGGGTGTCAGGTATTTTGTCCCAGCAACGAGAGAAGAGTAAACAAGACACCTTGTTTATAAATGGAAATATCGAGCTGGATGTGGTGGCTCATGCCTGTAATCCCAGCACTTGGGAGGCTGAGGCAGGAGGATTGGTGCAAGTTCGAGACCAGCCTGGGCTACAAAAGCGAGCTCAAGGCCAGCCTCAACTGCATAGCAAGACCCTGTCTCAAAAAGACAAAAATAAAATAAAATAAAATAAATGGAAATATCTCCATTAAGAATAGTCCTGAAAGGCTACATGGGTGGGGGCTACTCTGGACAAAGCTATTTTGGCCAAAACTCTCCTGCGGGGATGATCTGCATAGCAAACTGCTTCCTGCTGCTGTTTGGAAATCTGGCATCAAATATGAAAAATAACCCAGTCCAAAGGACCAAGCCCCCTTCAGGGATCCAGTTGATTGTTCTCTAGGCTCAAGCCTCTGCACTGGCCCCTGTACCCTGCAGCCAGCTCAGGCTTCAGCTGTGTGTCACTGGTCCTGATCTCACATCCTTTACCCTTGCTGAGAAGACAGTAAAACTTTGCAGAGTCCTGCTATAAAAAATTATCCCTAGGGACAGGGTTATAATTCAGTGATATAAGCAGCTGCCTGGCAATCGTGAGGTCCTGAGTTTGATCCCTGGTACCAAAATAAATAAATACATACATACATACATACATACAAATTATTTCTAGATATGTCCTACTCCTGACCACTGATAATGACAATGAGCCTGTAATTGTAGCAGAGGTAACAGCAAAAACAAAACATTAGGTTAGTGCCAGGGATATAACTCATCAGCATAAGCACCTGCCTGGAAAGTACAAGGTTCAGAGTTTGATCCCTGGCCAAATAAATAAATAAAAAATAAAAAAATTAGGTTAAATAAAAGCTATGGGGGCCAGGGAGATAGCTCAGCAGAATAAGTGCTTGCATGGCAAGTGCAATGTCCTGAGTTCAAAAAAAAAGCTATGTACAGCATATAGGCAACAAAGCTCTAGGAATGTTAAAAAAAAAAATAGCTTGTAATCAGTTAAAAGCCATACTTAGACCCTTTTATTTTTGTGTCTTTTGAAGTTGCTTACCCCAGTCCTTGCTTCTCTGCCACTGTGTTAGCTGTTACTTTTGTTAATTGACCTGGATTCTGTTCACCCTGTCCTCTTCGAGCTGTGTTTTTTGCCTCAAATTGTATGGACAGTTGCCCCAGGTGAATAGAACAATCAGTCACACACTTGACCAAGATTTGAAGAGTGTCCAGAATGCATCAGGCATTCTCGTAGGTCAGATTAACTCCTTCACTTCCTTGATAGAGTCAGTTTTGGGAGAAACCCTATAATAAGGGAAACAAAACACCAACTCCTTGTGGAGAATTTCCAATCTTTGTGACTGCTATGATTTGTGTCTAGTTGTTCCCCCAAAGCTTATGCACTCGTGGTGCAGACTTCTGGAGGTTCTGATTAATTCATGATCCAGTGCTGGAACTGTGGGTGTGAGAAATGCTGGGATTATAGGTGTGTGTGCTCCATCCACCTTGGGGCAAGTAGCCTGGATGCAGTAGAATAAGGGAGAGAGTCTTGCTTCTCTCTCTGCCCTTGCTCCTCCCACCATGCTCTGGCTGTTTTGCTCCACCATGAGCTGCTGCCCTCCGCTATGTGCCACCTTGCCTTGGAGCCAGCTGTGTATGGACTGAAACCTCCACAAACTGAACTAAATAAACCTTTCTTTTTCTAATTTTGAATGTTGAGAATTTTGTCCAGCAACAGAAGAAAAGTAATTGAGATGGGGCCTTGGCTAGGGTCCATCCTAAGATCACTGACAGCTGTTATTGTTTCTACTTAGAGGCCTTGTCACAGAAGATCATATATAACAGGTGCAGTAAAGATTTTCTAGAGAAACTAAAGACGGGAAATGTAGCAGAAAATGCCTCTCTTTCAGTATACATCTGTTTGCAAGTTGATCAGCTTATAGCTCCTGTTCCTGTTCCAGTTGCTCCTGTCTGTTTTGGGAGGCTGAGGCAGGAGGATCAGTGCGAGTTCAAGACCATTCTGGGCTACAAAGATGAGCTTGAGGCCAGCCTGAACTTCATAGTGAGATCCTGTCTCAAGAAAGAAAAAAAAAAGAAGAAAAGAAAAGAAATGGCTAGTCACTGTGACGTATAGCTGCTGATCACTATGGTGCACATTGTACAAACCAATCCCCAGATGACAAGACATTCTGCCATAAAGGATGGTGTCTAGTGTAATACCCTATTCACTTTTGAAGTAGACGAGCCTGAGGCAGAATTCAATTTCATTCGACCTCTGCCTGAAGTATTTACATAGAAGCAGGCTTGCCTAAATTATTCCTCATTCCCCTGCCCTGTCAGAATTTCATAAATATATAGATGTCTTAGTTACTCTTCTCTCATTGCTGAGACAAGCACCCAACACTCAAAGTTAGGGAAGGAAAGGTTTATTTAGCTCACAGTTACTGGAGGGTTCAGTCCATACTCAGCTGGCTCCAAAGCAGACTGGCACATGGCAGAGGGCAACCTTCCATGGCTGCAGGCAGAGAGCAAGAGCTCAGGGAGAGCTAGCTGCAGCTCAAGCAGCTAACTCCTCTTCCTACCTTACATTGAAATGCAAATCATTTGCCCCAGGGGAGGGGCAGCACCCATTTCCACTATAATCAGTTATGAATTCCAGAAGCTGCCCCATGACTGCATGAGGCTTTGGGGGGACACCTAAACACAAACTGTAACAATAGGAGATAAGGAGACTGGCCTTACTTAGAGCCATAAGATCCAGATTCGTTGCCCATGGTTAGCCATAAATCCCTCTGTCCCATATAGGGGCATAACATTTTTACTGAGACCTGCACCTATACCATATAGAGGGCACCACACTCCTGCCTGGTTGCCATAACAACAAAGAAACTGTAGAAGCAAGTAAGAAACAAAGGACTGGGGTCTTTTGTGTTTTCCTACTTGAGATGCGGAGCACATTGGGCGCAGGCGAATTAATAAAGGCTCTATAATTCCTATAATTTTGGTCTTCCATGGGTAATATATCCAATCCCAGCCATTACGCTGCCTCTATACTTTCTGCTTGCTTAGCCCATATATGCCCTAGACCACCAGAGATCAGGGCCTGACATTCTGGGAATGGTCTTTTTTTAAATTTTTTTTTTAGAATTTAATTTAATTAATTAATTTATTTATTTACTTATGTTTTTCTTGTTTCAGAACCCTTGTTTGTTTATTCACTCATTTTTATGGCTGTCTCAGTCCACTGTGTGGGCAGGGCTGGCGCAGCATGTGGTGCCGGGGATCGAACCGAGGTCCCTGAAGCCGCCCAAGCTTTCCCACGCAGGCGCTTTAGACCACTGAGCCATCCTGCCGGGCCCCATGGGAATGGTCTTGATCAGTGCCCATTAATATAAATAAATCTGCCTCCAAATGCTGAGTGTCATTTTGGTGTTTCTGCTTGGCATTGCAATGCCACTCTCTGATATAAAAAATATTTGTTGGGTGCCTTTGGTGAGACAAACACCAGGCAGTGGGGTTGCCTGCTGGCATGTCTTTCTGTCCTACAATATAATTAACTATGGTAGGTAAGAAGTACTTTTTGGTAGGTTAATGAACTTTCCAAGCATCAATGATCACTCCATAAAATGGAAAGAGTGGGCCAGATACACAATCTCGAATGCTACTTCTAGTTTTAAAATTCTATGTTTAGCATTAAATAAGGAGGAAGGAATAAATACCTCCCTAATAAAAGAAGTCAAAAATTCTAATTCTTCAGAGGAAAATAAAATGATGAGAAGCATTTGTTTGGTTTTCATTATTATCTTCAACTATCAACTATTGTATGGTATCAAACTATGGACAGCATAATACAGATTTAACTGTTTTTCATTAAGCAGAAATATAGACTTCCATATGCATGGGCATAAGCAGTCGGTCTTCTTTACTCATGGGTTTGGCATCCTCAGATTCAACCCCCCAAGGTTGGAAAATAGACAAATTTTGACTGTGTACTGAATATACACATATTTTTCCTTTCATTATTCCCTAAACAGTACAGTACAATAACTATTTACATGGCATTTACATTATATTAAATATTAAAATACTATATGCAAATTCGATGGCATTTTATACAAGCAGCTATGAATTTGGATGCTTGGAGAGGGCCCTGGAATGGGCCCCCTTCCATCCGGAGGGATGATTGTGCAGAGTACCTGGGGAGTTCTAGTGATAGAAAAAGAATGTAAAGTGCAGGGGACGAGCCTGTGCTATTGCTTCATTTCCCCTGGCTTTGGCTTTTCTTTGCAGCTCATGGAGCTCAGTCCAGCGGATGCCCACCTGCGCATGTGTGCTCCGTGCTGAACATCCTGTCCGCTGGGGAGGCTCACTGCTGCTGTCTCTAGGTCCCTAGGACCTGGATCAAGCCGGTCAGGGTCCGCGCACGGACTTCTATACTCAAGTCCTTCTCTCTGTTTCCGAGTATGCCTTCAGATACACTCTTATGTGGGCATTCCTCATGGTCCCACAGTCACAGTTGCCAGTAGCGGTGCTCCCAGGCCCAGTTTTCTGAGTGTTCCCAGGCCTGCCCACCCTTGTTCTTGCCCGCTTTTCATGAATCTCAACGTAAGGCATTTTCTTTCCTTTTCCTCTTCTCTTCTCCTTTTTTCTTTTTTTTAAATTTGGAGATAGGAAAAAACTTATATTTAATCTTTGCTGAGAATTCATTTTACCATAGTACCCCCTCAATTCTGCTGTAAATTCTAAGGAATCAGGTTCACAACAATCCAATAATTCATATGCCTCCGCCAGGCCGACAGGGCAGAGTTGTCCAGTTCTGGGCCTGAACTCATCTCTTCAGGTGTGATGCACAGTTTGCCAATCCAGATAGAATTTCTTATTATTAGAATATTTACTTTGAAAAAAATATATATCTCACAGTGATTATAAAATGAAAATAATTTATACTGGATGTGTAACATGCCTGTAATCTCAGCACTCAGGAGGCTCAGATAGGAAGACAGCAGGATTGTGGCAAGTTTGAGGACAGCCTGGGATACATAGTGGATTCAAGGCCAGTCTGAGTTATATACTGAGACCCGGTTTTAAAAAAAAAATGAAACAATCCTCTTCCCAAAGCTGCCACACCTTCCAATAAATAAAGAAATAAACAAACAAACAAATAAATAAAGGGCCAGCTGAATAGCTCAGTGGGGCTTAAAGTGCCTGCCGTGCTGGCCTCACCCTTGGAGTGTGCTGAGACAGCAATTGAGAGTGGGCATGGTGGGGCACACCTGTAACCCCAGCTCTTGGGAGGCTATAAATAGGTGGATCACTATGCATCCAATCTAGTAGTGAGACCCTGAACACCCTGTAGACCCTTCTCTAAAATACAACAAACAAACAAACAAGCAATAAAACAAAGCCACACCTTCAGGTACATGAGGTTTTAGGGGGGCATCCAGATATACATGTATGTGAGAATGTGTGTGTATGTGTATGTGTGTGACAGTGTACTACACATATAAAAATCCCAAGCAGTAGAGTAAAAAACAGAAGCTTTAAAAAATATTTTATTTATTTATGTATTTGGTACAAGGTCTCACCACACAGCTCGGACTTGTACTGATCCTCCTGTCTCAGCCTCCCCAGTGCTGGGATTGTAGGCATGTTCCACCATGCTTGGTCTCTGTGCTGCATGGCATTCAGGCCAGTGTGATAAGAGGTATCGGGGATTGAACCCTGGCCCTTGTACTTGCCAGCCAGGCACTTAGACAGCTGAGCTATCTTCCCAGTCCCAAGAGTTATTCTTAATACCTACATCCTCTTAGCCCAAGCGCCCCTCCTAGCAGGTTGTCTTCATAACCTTTTCAGTCTTTTTTCTATATATTTGTGTATATACATCTTTCTGCATATAATACACTTATGTCACTATATTACAACCCATATTTGGTATCTTGCGCCTCAATTAGTTTTTGCCTCTGATATCTTTCCATATCAGTTTATTCAGTTTATCTAATTCTTTTCAATTGATGCAGAGTAATGCACTATATAAGTATACATATTGGTTACTTAGTCATTTATTGATGAACACTTGATTTACTTCTTAAATATTATGAAGTATATGTCATAAATAATATTTGAATGCTCTCTTAGTCATTTTCTTGTTGCTAGGATACAATATCCAACAACTGCAAATTAAAGGAGGAAAAGTTTATTTTGGCTCACAGTTTGTAGAGGTTTCAGGGTCTATTCTGTCTCCAAGGCAGGGAAGCGTGGTAGAGGCATGGCAGAGGAATAGCTGTTCAAGTCTTGGCATCCTGGAAACAGAGCAAAAGGTGTGATTTGGGGTTACAGTGTGTACCCGACTTGTTCTGTCAGAGGCAGGGCCCCGCAGGAGGAAAAAAGTCACTGAGGACATTGCCTCTGAAGGGCACATTCTGTTCTAGCCCCTCCCTGCTGTCTTTCATTGTGCCTGCTTCCTGGCTGCCATGAACTGAGAGTCTGTCCTCTGCTAGACACCTTCTGCCATGATATCTCTGTCGAGGAGCAAGCCAGCCACGGGCTGAAAACCCCTCCTGTAAGCTGGGTTCATCAGGTGTTTTGTGCGAGTGATGAAAAGCCAGCTAACACCTTGTATAATGTGTCAGATTGCGTCACAATGCATCATGGCGTACTACATGATGCTGTAGTATTGTAGCGTTATATGTTCCTAGTTGGTCTTTAGCTCATAACTTCATTAATCTCCACAGATTTAGTGACAGAGTAATTTAGAGCCTCATGAACTAAAGTCTCAAAAAACATAATTTATACTGAAAATCATTGGTTATTATCTAAAATTCAAACTTAACTGGGTTTCCTATTTATTGAAGATTAAGCCCAGGGTTGCTCTACCACAGGGCTGTATCCCAAGCCTTTTTATTTTTTATTTTGAGACAAGATCTCACTATTTATTTGCTAAATCTGGCCAGCTCTACCCCAGAGAGTGTTTCCAGATGAAGCTTCTGCAGATAACTTTTCATCTTCTGAGAAAGTCTATTCATACACTCTGGGAGGAGTGGCCACTCCCTGGGAGGTAGGGCCAAGCTGGATGTGCAGGGTGACAATTGCGAAGTCTGAAGGGTGTGAGCCTCAACGCATTACAGCGAAGTCTCTAGCTGTAAGTGTTATGGTGCAGAGGACTGCAAATTAAAGGTAGTCAGGTTACCAGAACAGAGAATGTGTGAGGGGGTCAATGCTTTATTATTCCTTATGAAAGAGAAGCATTGGTTCTTTGCCTTACGCAGGGTCACTTGGGTGACCACAGCATTAGGGGATTCCAGTGTGCATCAGCAATCATTTTTCTGCAGCTAAGGTGAAATAAAACCTTTGTAGCTCAATCAGGAAAGCTTTTTCCAAGGTTTGTCCCATGCAACCCTAAACAACAGGGGGGCAAGAACTCAATGTGGACAGACATGTTCCTTCCTTTCCCAAAGGGGCTTCTCTGGGTGAGAAATCTGGAACCCTAGAATCTGCCACCCATAGCTAAATTGAGGACAATGGTTCAAAGATTTGACACAGGAACCTTGCCAAGGAAGATCCAGGAGGCTCCTAACAGACAACAACCCTGAGCAAATCAGGGGATTCTAGGTCAGTGACCAGGGCCTCAGGGAGAGCTTTTGCTCCTGGTGGTGGCCGTGGCTATGCTGCAGGAGCATGGTGAAACAGAGCACGGTAAACCACAGGCCGCTGACGAACAGAGCTCTCCTGTCCAAATGTGGCCTGAAGGGCAGGTTCACTGCTCCCTGTGTAGGTAGCTGGGCTAGAAAGAGAGAGACTGTGCCTCTGGGACCAGCGCATCCAGTGGGCAGGGAATGATTCATGCCTCGTGTCACACTGACCTCCTTGGTGGAGTGTGTAGGCCTGGAGGCTTTTGTATGCCTTGCAGTGTTGAAGGGAGTGGCGTGTCCTGCATGCTCACCTGTCATGTGAGTATTCAAGCCAAGGCTTACCTCAATTAGAAAATTAAAATATGCAATCACATAGGTGCCCAGAGTTGAGACATAGCTAATATCCTTTACAAAAGCTTTAAACCCTGTTTAAGATGTTGTAAATTGCTAGCAAGCAATATCTGGAAAGATAAGATCCCCTTCATCCCCTTTTCCTGCTTCACTCATCCACCCTGCAGTATTGCTTATGCTTCTCATTAGAGAAAGCACTCAGCTGGGATATTCAGTATTATTTATTTATTTTATTTATATTTTTTAATGTATTTAGTGCAGGGTCTACAGAGTCTCACTATACAGATTGGACTTGTAGTGATCTTCCTGTTTTCAGCCTCCCAAGTGCTGGGATTACAAGCATGTGCCACCATGCCCAGTTTCAGGTGCTGTCTCAGCATGCACCAGGGGTGGGGCTGGCACAGTTTGTGGTGCTGGAGATTGAACCCCAGTCCTTGTGGTCTTACTAAGGACATTTAGTTCTTCAGGCAATGTCATCTCTTTATGATGATACCAGTTTAACATAAATGTCAGCACTGGTTCACTAAGTACTCAACAAACATTTGTTCTACAGATAAATGTTTAAAGCTACATTGATTTGGAAGTTTTTCAGCAACTTTGAAGCATAAGACATTAAGATTATTTTATTTCATATATTTATCAGTTAACATTCAAACTTTAATGGTACGAAAAGCAAGTCGATCATCACATTCTTCAAAAAATCCTGCAAATAAAATTGTCACATATTACTGAATTAATAATTGTCAAAGATCATTTATTAGTAGTATTCCAGGTCCATGGCTGACAAATCTTGTTAATAAGCTGTTCTATTTGTTGAGACAAAGTACTTAGTACTCAGAGTTAAAGGAGGAAGGCTCATTGCAGATCCCAGTTTGTAGAAGCTTCAGCTCACAGTAGGCTGGCTGTGAGGCAGAGTGGCATGCAGAGGGGCATCGCAGAGGAGAAACAGTCCATGGTAGGCAGATGGCCACAAGCAGCAAGCAGGTGACAAGCGGCAAGCAGCAATGATCTCCCTGTCCCTTATATCCTATCCATATGACACACAGAGTGGGGCAGCTGTAATCCTAGCATCACACCATGAAACAATCGGAGTTCTCATCCTGAATCCAAGCATCTGCTACCCTAGATCCAGCCCCCACTAAAAAGCCACGCCTATGCTCTCATGAGGCCTGGAGGCTTTGGAGGGCATCTAGACATAGGTCATGAAAGAGGTTGCTGGGTAGCACCATGTTTTAGTTTGCCCCATATTTGAACAACGCTTTTCCTGTCTCTTTTCACTGCCATAGTTCTAGCTTCTGGTTTCTTTGGCTTATCGGCCTTGTTTGTTTTGTGGACAGAAGAAGAATATTTTTTAACATCTTATTTTTTTTTTTACTTATTTATTTACTTATTTATTTATTTTAAATTTAACAATGGTTATATTACATATTTTCATCATCGATTTTTAACATCTTATAAAGATCTGTTTCCAGATTTTATTGTCACATGATCACATAAATGAGAATTATACATAAAGGTAATGAATTCAGTTCTTTGTGTAGCTGACAATCTTTCTCATTACAAAGTTCATCAAGGTTGTTAGATGTCATCATCATTTAATTCCTCATCTTTCTTCTATGTCAAAATGCAGATAATGTATAATTATGTGTAATTATACATGATGTATAATTAATATTAATAATAAATAAATAAAAGTTTCATCTTTTTAATATATACTTTACCTGCTATCCAGATGTGAACTGCAACACTGCTCAAAACACTTAATGCCTCTTTCATCTGAAATATCATGCTCTGGAGGCTTCCTGTTTATGACCCTGTTCTTTATTTATGTATAATTATACATTTATATATAATTCTCATTTGTGTGATCATGTGAAAATAAAATCTGGAAATAATTGTTTAGAAAATGTTAAGAAATATTTTTTTTTTCTGTCCACAAAACAAATAATGAGGATAAGCCAAACAAACCATAAGCTAGAACTGTGGCAGCAAAGAGACATTACCATTTCAGACAAACATATCTTACTAAGATCGCGCAATTAATGAGTATGTTTCATTTGCTATCTTAGGCAAGCTCTCAGAGGAAATGAGTATCTTTATTTTTATTTTTATTTTTATTTTTTTTTTGAGACAGGGTCTCACTATGCAGTTCAGGCTGGCCTTGAGCTCATTTTTGTAGCCCAGGCTGGTCTCGAACTCACACCGATCCTCCTGCCTCAGCCTCCCAAGTGCTGGGATTACAGGCGTGCGCCACCACACCCAGCTCGGAAATGAGTATCTTTGATGTTTCCAGGGTCTTGAATAAATATAGAAGTCAAATGCAAGTTCAGCCCTATAGAAGTACAGTTCAGGCTCAGGGTAATCATCATAGTCTTCTCAAAGCAGATAGTGACAGAAGTGGTTATAGGGGGAATAATGAGGAGCTGTGACATGCAAAGAACAGGACTTAAGATGAAGCTATGAGAAATGGGAACACCTGGCACCCAAGAAGGACAGGATAGTAAACAGGAAACCTCCTGAGCATGACATTTCAGATGAAAGAGGTATTAAATGTTTTGAGCAGTGTTGCGGTTGACATCTGGATAGCAAGTAAAATATATAAAAAAAGATGAAACTTTTATTTATTTATTATTAATATTATTGAGAAAGAAATAGCAATGAGATTGTTTAACAGCAGGGTGGTAGGACAAATACAACAATTAATACATTGCATATTGTTGTCTTCATAGTAGTTGTCCAGAGTACCAGATGTAGACATGGCATCTTGTCTAAACACTAGTAGTACAAATCTTTCTTCGCACTGAATAAAGAGAAAGTAGCTGTATATATATAGTCCAATAGTCCATAATGGTAGTGGGTTATCGGTACAACTGGCAATATTGGAGTCTGTTGACTTGAGCCTTTTACAGCTTAGCATGTTAATATGGCTTTCATTTTTATACCTCATGGTTAGACTTTTCTGCACACTTGTAATCCCAGCACTTGGGAGGCTGAGGCAGGAGGATCAACATGATTTCAAGACAAGCCTGAGCTACAAAAGT
>PVJA010045637.1:0-15520 GCA_004027025.1 Myocastor coypus | reverse complement strand
AAAAAAAAAAAAAAAAAAAAAAAAAAAAAAAAAAAAAAAAAAAAAAAAAAAAAAAAAAAAAAAAAAAAAAAAAAAAAAAAAAAAAAAAAAAAAAAAAAAAAAAAAAAAAAAAAAAAAAAAAAAAAACCAAAATATATAGGGATTTCTTTAACACCTGTGGAATATTGATCTAATCTATTATTATGTAAGCATGATAAATATAATGTTTACCTCATAAGAATTAGAAGAAAAAAAAAAGGTATGAGAATATGCAAAGAAAACTCTCCCTTCTTCTTGATCTATTAACACAAGTATATCTTCCTCACGTCGGGAGATCATGATTCTTTGTTGGTGTCTTCTATATAGTATAAGCAATGACTTGAACAGGACTGCAGTACCTGACAGTTTCTAAGCTTCTCACCAGCAAGGAAATCCTTTGGCTTAGGTCAGATTTCGACTGGTCATCCCAGTAATGAATCCCACCATGCAAGTCCTGAGTAACTCATGCCCCCTCAAGGGCACTCCAAAGGTCACGTGAACTTTAGGTTAAATTTTCCAGATTTCAGAATATATCTGTGTGCGCCTGTCTCCACTGCTGCCGTTGATGGGAGAAACACTTGAAATAACAAACAGAACTGAATGTTAAATATAAATGAAAAAAGAATGCCCTTTTCCTATTGGTGATGTTAGTAGTTTTAGAAAAAGGAGCAAAAGAGTCTTCAAAATTTCTCAGGACCCTTTGATGCTATCAAGGCTCGGTTACAAACTTGTTAACTACGTCCTTCTTCCTACCTTTAGCTCACCAAGGCATGATGAGACCCTACACTCTCTTAGAGTGTCTTGGTTTCCTTTAGCGGCTGTGCCTCCTGGGACAGTGGTCCCAAGCCCCTTCTGCTCTTCTCTTTCCGTGAGGGGCCCCAATAGTCTCACATGTTGCCAGCATTTTCCAACTCTCAATGAGCCCCTATTGATGCTTTCTGTGTTTCTGTATCGCTAGAACCCCAACATTTCCCTCTTCCCTTGCAGAATCTCTGCTTGGGTTTGGAATCTGGTACAGACGGCTGTGTACTCCTATGTATGTCTTTTTGCATGTGAGCCTCGGGTGATTTTGCAGCTTGATCTGTTCTGCACATAAATTTTTGGTTCTTTGTCGTCCGTTGGAAAGTTAGCTCAATCTCATGGGAGTCGAGAAAAGTCGGAGAAGTGATAACGTCAAGTAAAGCACACAGGGCTGGGGATGGCTCAGCAGCAGAAGATGTGCTCAGCCAGGCTCCCGTGCACCCAGAGCACCTCCTGTGGAATGTAGTGCAAAACTTATTATGCCGATGACGGAAGCTTTCTTGGATGTTATTATAATTTTGGCTTTGTCTGCTTATGTGGACTGCAATTTTTTTTTTTTTTTGTACACACAAGCAAGTGAAAAGCAACCAAAGCCACTGGGCTAAAATTTACTTTAGAGGAGGAATTTTGAATGTTTCCTGCGCATGTGCGGAAGACCGTGTGAAACCGTCCTCCATTATTCTTTCAGTCTTTCTACAAACTTCTATCCAGAAAAAAATGCGTCATTTGACCCGGGTGATTGGAAGACTCCAAAGAGGACACATCTCACTGGTGGTCTGGAGGGTGCGAACCACAGAAGAGGACAGGGCCGCGTGCGAGGAGCCCTGAATGTCAGCGATCTTTTACAGCACAGCGATGCAGGTGAGAGACAGTGCAGTTTCTCCTCCGTCCTCAGGATGAAAGCCTAGAAATGGATTCAAGATTGGGCTGCAGCTGGGTGCTGCCCAGTCTACGTTCAGCAAGGAGCTTGTCACAGCCGCGCTGCGTACTGCTTGCTGGTGAAATGAGCAATAGTGCCAGCAAATAGAAACCAAAACCAAGTTGTGTTTTTTGTTTTATTTTTCAAAACAAGATGATTTAAATTTATAATGGTTTCTGTATTGCACATTGTTATTTTAAAAGTAGTTGCTCAACAAATAACCAGATGCATACAGACATGACAAGGATTTTATTTATTTATTTATTTATTTAAACCAGGGATTGAACTCAGACCCTTCCACTTCCAAGGCAGACACTTATTCTACTGAGCTGTCTCCCCAGGGCCCAGACGTGGCAAGTTGAACAAACAGTATACACAGATAGTTCCTTTCCATGAATTAATAGAAATTACTATGATATTATAAATTATAATTATATAATTGGATTTCATGTACTCTTTAAGTTTCTTTCACTAGGTAGATGATACGATGCTTCCCCTGCAAGTCCGATTTAACTCACTTAGGAATAGGATCTCTAGATGCATCGTTTTGAATTTTGACTATATTTTGCCCTTTTTGTTCAAAGAAGAATTCAGTGATTTGTTTTGTTGCTGTTGTATGTTAGGGGATTACAGGGTGTTCACGGTGTCACTACTAGATCAGAATCATGGTGATCCAGCTGTTTACAGCCACCCAAGAACTGGAATTATAGGTGCGGGCCACCATTCCAGTCTCAGTTGCCATCTCAGCATGGCCCAGGGGCAGGGCAGGCATGGCAGGCCCAGGGATTGAATCCCCGGCCCCTGTACCTGCTTGCAGGCACTTCAATCCACTGAGCTATTTAGTCAGCCCTGGCATTCAGTGATTTGAGGAAGAATTTTTCACCAAAGCTAATACATCCTAAGATGGAACAACCTTAAATGTATAGAGCTGTTTTAGATTGTTCAGGGATGAGGGACGATAGATAGTTAAGTATTAGGGAAAATATACACCCTTTAGTTTGTACAAAAGTGCTGTGCTATAAAGAATTATCCTATGTGCTATGGCAAAGGGGACTTTACTTGGGGAAACTGAGGTCACTGTCAGGTCACGTCCGTACTCCAAGGATGTGGAGCTCCAGAGACTGGAAAAGAGACCCCGTCTCTAAGATGGGTAGTTTGAAGTTAAAATTTATTAAGTTCTGTTTCTGATTAGAACATTAGAGTTGCACAGGAGGCAGAGAAATTCACTGGGAAAAAAAAGATTGGAATGTTACAAAGGAAATAGAAGTGCTGCTCCTGCACCTTATGCCTTCAAAGTCTTATAAATCTCACCCTGGACAAAGGGACTCTCCAACAAAATCTGCTTATTTATGTCTTTATGTCCCGCACTTTCAGTTCGACTCTAAGTGCTTAAGAATCTGTGCTGCTATGGCACACATAAATATAATATCATTGTGCCCTCCTTGCGAGGTAGCATAGAAGTGTCTCCAAAAGACATTATTACAGCTAGCCGGGTAGCTCAGGGGATTAAAGAGCCTGCTTAGACAGACACAGGGACCAGGGTTCAATCCCCAGTGTGCTGTGCCGGTATCCGCCTTCCCGGGGCACACTGAGCCTGTGGCTGAAACTAAGCATGGTGGTACGTGCCTGTAATCCCAGTGTCTGGGAGGGTGAAAACAGGACGATCTCTAGGAGTCTGATCTGCATAGGGAGACCCTGTGGACCCCGTACTAAATACGAAAGACATTACTGTACCCTGACTCCCGGGACTGGAAAGCAACATTGCAGACAAGGTTAAGTTTAAGGAACATCTAAAATATTATCTTGAATTATTGATTATTCAACTAAAATCAGAATATACATTCTTATATGGAATATTTCTAATCTCAAAGAATTGTGGCAGCAGCATTGGACTTGTTGTTACAGATTCTGAAAATAAGGGCTGAGATTACTGTTCCTAAACTGTGGATGAAATAAAAAAATTAGCATGAAATTTGACGGAGAGTAACCCTGGTAGGAGACAGGAGACTGGGAAGTGATACACATTTATGGAAGCCATTTATTTATCTATTTATTTATTTCTTTTAGCTCTTTTTTTTTTTTTTTTTTTTGAGTGGCAGGGTCTTACTATGCAGCTCAGCATGGCCTTGAGCTCATTTTGTATCCCAGGCTGGCCTCAAGCCTTCAGCGATCCTGTTGCCTCAGCCTCCTGAGTGCTGCGATTACAGATGTGAGCCACCACACCTGCATTTTGTTTTTAATTAAAAAAAAAAAAGAAACAAAACTTCAACATAAGATAATAGAAGAGTAACAACTGTGAATACATTGTGGATTATTCAGGAGTATCTTCCTGCACTTGGCCCAACCTGTAACCAAGTCGGTAATGCTACAGGCCACAAAATGGAACTCCACTTTTAAAAGGACAGGAGTCCAAAAAGGAAAAGAGGGTTATGGCAAAATGTCGGAACAGATGCACTTTGCCTAACACAGTGGGAGAAGGGAGTTCACTCTGTTTGCCTCATATAATGAAAGCAACCTTGATGGGCCCAATTTGTTCTTGGTTCCCTTTCTCTGCAGTCTTCAGCTTTTGCTTGATTAGAAAGCCAACCTCCTGTCCTCAGCTTATTGGCCCTCCGGCTCTGTTTTGAAAATGAGATGCTATCCAACTCTAGCATTGTTAGTACAGTACGATTCAATCTTTGAGCTAAACTTCTTGCAATCTTGTCTTTTGACAATGAATGTTGTTCAGCGTTCCAGAGCCCAAAGAAACAGCGAGTTCTGTGTTGCTTACACACCCTGTAACTTTCTGTTCCTTCAATTAGATATGATTTGGGAAATCTGAAAGTGATTTTTAACAGGCTGCAGACACATATTTGACTTGGATCGTGAGTCATATTGATTGCAGGGTACAACAATTCTTAATGAATTTATTTATGTAAAAGTTAGAAATAAATGCCAATAATAATAAACAAAGAAAGCTGACAGCAGAAATGCATCTTAAAGGCATAATTTCTACTCAGAAGGCTTGGGCTATTTATAATGAGAGCCTAGCAAACAAACGTATTTTTAGTGTCTATGATGGCCGAGTATTAGCACCATCCAGCAAAGCCAGAAAGTTCCTCCTTCCTATGGCTGCGGCTACAGATGCAATATGTCATGAAGGAACTTCTCGGCACAGATTGTAGCAGCGGGAGTGCTCTTTCTCATTGTCATTTTATGTAACGAGATATGGTAATAATATCATAAATTATAAGAAATGGAAAATTATTTGCATTTTGCAATAAAAATTTAATCCAAAGAAGTCAAGCTGTTCTTGAGCACATAGTGTAGGGTGATCTGTTTATTATCGAAGGATATTTTTAAGCATAAATATGAGTTTTAAAAGTTTGGTGGTTTAAAACCCTGATGTTGAGATGATAATCTTTTGACTGGAAGCACAGTGATTTAGAAAATTTGCCTAGTCTGAGGTACGAAGGCAAGGAGGCTGTGCGCACTTCTGTGCATCAGTGAAAATAAAGTATTATGAAAGTACACGTCTATTACTATGTAGCTTGCTCTGAAATTTTAAAAATATGATAAAAGTAATAGGAACATATACTCTCTATTATGCTGTTATGTTCAATAAATTTATACTCATATACTCTATATGCAAGAACAATGCAGAATTACCATAACCCTTACTAACTCATCACTAATGTCCATGCCTGTATGGATTAGCAGAGAGAAGGTATTTGGTGGCAAAATCTAAGCATTAAAATACTATGGTTTCATTCCTGGAAGTCAGTGTTTCTGTCGCTATCCATGGCAGCTTAGAGGCCACTGATTTTTTTTTTTTTTCAGAAGACTCAAATTTCTTTCCCTCTAAGAGACTGTATGCTTTTATTAATCTGCATCACTGATTAGCACTCTCTCGATTACAAGAGAGTGATATTAACACGTAACATTTATTACTCATTGAAATTATTCTCTACCAGATTTTTGAAGCCCTTTTATTAAATGATCACTGCGACTTTGAGTAAGTGAGTGGAGATTTGATGATAGCAAATGAGATTGTGTGAGAGAAAAGGAAATCAGAGAAGAGGTAGAAGGAACAGTCAGAGATGAAAGACAGGATTTAAGAAAGACGGAATTATCTAGAGTAGTGGAAGATTAAATAGAGAAAACACTGGCATACAAAAAAGAGCATTTGGCCTTATCAGTATTTCTTCACCACTACGAAGTTTAACTGAGTACATCACGTGCTCCAGTTATTTAACAATTATGAATTTCAGTGGAAAAACATTGGAATCATTGAGTCAAGTGGACAATCAGTTCAGATTTTGGACTTTGTAAAGGTAGCTTTGCAACATGGATATCAGGTGATAAAGGAGCCTAGGTGAGCTGGGAAAGACTGACAAGCAATTGCTTTCAACTTCGCAGAGTTCAGCTGTGCATGGAAAGAACAGAAAAGAGGGAAGACTGCAGTAGAGATCCAAAGGAACCAGGGGTTGGACAATGTCAGAATAGTGACCAGGCAGAGGGAGCTGGTCATCTATGGCCACTTAGACAATTATACGAATGCTGGCTTTGATGCTGAGATGTAATGAGATGTGGTTTTATGAAGAGTGGTGCCACAAACCAATGAATATTCACTCACCAAGGACTCTTGGTTACATATGAGTAAAAGAGAGCTGTGAAGAGAGAGATAGAATAACTGTCATGAGGTGATTGCCTTTGTTAAACTTCAAAGAGGAAGTTCTGCTTCAGGTCCTGCACCTGCTCTTTCTAAATACCAGCAGCTGGGATAAAGAGTACCCTTTTGACCCTACTTTTGTTGTCCTATTTTACGTAACTATTTCAGAATACTGTAAATTTTTCACGTATTTATACGTGTTACACAGCCTTGAAATGATACACTTCCCCTTGGTTCACACGTGTTTAGTATAAGAATTGTCATTATCTCGACGGCCCATGAAGCTGACGGGAGGGAGGGGAGAAGAGCCTGGAGTTGTTTGAGCTAAGATAATAGCGCTTGTTACAGGAGTCAATGTGTGGTGACTGTGAAAAGCAGGCTTCACTAGGGCTTCAAAGATTGTCTCCTGAATCGTGGGAGGCTGGAGCTATGCAGATAAACCAGGATTCATACATGAGGACTCTATATCTTTGGTTGACCATGAAAAAAGGTTATCATAAAATCTCACATGTAGGATATTCTGAAGAAAAGGTTTAATTCTCATAAGTAAAGGAGAACGATATTTTTGGGTCCTATAGTTAAATATAACTCTAACTTCTTGAGAAGTCACAGAATTTTAAAATAGCCATCCCATTTTACATTCCCACCTGTACCAGACTGTGTAGGAGTTTGCCATATAGGTGTCTTAAAACTTTTTATCTATTTGACATGATAATAAGTGTGCATAATATCACAGTATAGTTTTAGTAAGCTTTCCTCAAAGGATTAAAATATTCAAGTATTCTGTGTTTTTATCCACTCATACATTATATTTGTAAATATTTAAATAATTTTTCTATATTTTATTGTCCTTTTCCCTAGAATTTAATTTATTAAATAATGTTTTCATATATATATATATATATATATATATATATATATGAGATAGATCTATGATCAGATATGAATCTCCTAATTTATAGTTTTTCATTCAATTCCTTCAAAAGTGTCTACCAAATAGCCAAATGTTTTAGGTTCCTAAAAATCCAACTTATCAAGATTTTATTTATGAAGGTTATTTTTGGTGTAATTTCAAAGAATAGAACTAAAGATTTTATTTGGGAATAACTAAGGTAACTAAAAGACTGTAAGTTTGGGGAGAAAAACCCTGTGATTTTGGATTAAGTTACTTAGTAGAAGAGTAAGAAGAGAGTGGCATTCGTCTGAGGACTGCTTCCTACAGCACTCAAAATCTTATAGAGGAGAAAGATGAGAGATATACTGTCATGAATTTCAGATGCATCCATCTATGAGATCGGAATGCAAGTAAGAGAATGTGATGACATTCAGCTGCTGGAATTATTTGAGCGACAGGGGAATTACCAACTGTTTCAAATCTCACAGAAGTCAAGTGCGTTGAATTCTAATAGCTGATAGTGGGATATCCTTGAGGTGACCAAAAGTGACTTTGAAGAAAGTAGATTTGACAAAGGATGGGAAAGAAAATTCTGATTAAGGAATAGTTTAAGGAAACAGGCTCAAGGGGTAGATATAAGTAACATTTTTGAAGATATTTTTCCCCTTATGGAGCTAAGCAAAATTCTTAAGGCAGAGGTTGCAGGCTGAGTGACATTGAATGAATTTATTTTCTTATTTTTGGGGGGTTGAGAAAGAATATGTTGTATCATGCTCATATGGTCGTGAGAAAACTGCAGATAAAGAGGAAAATCTAATGATGTAAGAATGAAGAAATATTGAACTTTTTTAAAAGAGAAAGTTGGAAATAATACTTTCACTTTGGCAGTTAGAGCTAAGGGAAATAACTAACTCAATATGAGGGGAATCAGATCACATGGCTCGAGATTAGTGGGTTGATCCCTGAAATTGTCGCCTGAAGCGTGTGGTTATGCTCATGCTTTCTGGCTTCTTTTGCTTTCCACTAAATGTACTGGTGTGAGTAATCTTTCTCAGATGACTATTATTGAGCTAACATGGTTGACCCCCATAGATGATTACTCTTGATGCCACGCTCATTTCCAAAATTATCAGAGTGGGGAGTTTCATTTTACGCATCTTCAAGTTAAGCACAGCATCTATCTTTGCTACGCCTGTTCCTCAGGAACACCTGCGGGCTTCCTCAGGGTTACCTTCATCCTAACAGTACCTATCTAGAAGGAACATTGCTTAATTTACTCAGTCTACCGTATACCATCACTGTATCACATGGAATTTATCCAGTGGCTCCTTCTCAAAATTATCAACCTTAGTGAATCATAAGCAGTAGAAAAATACCGGCGAGTTCTTCGCCATCACCTCTCTGGTCTGATTTTCTCATCATGTAGATATTTCAGTGTTGAGAAATAAGTCACTGGGAGTAAAATATCATGTGAAATAAGCTGCAGAGGGTATATTGCCCTCTCTGTTTTATTTCTTCAATGAAATGCATTTATCAGTACAGAAAATGAATCATTGCTGTAATCTTCCAGAGTGTGACCAATATTTGTGTGAATGGAATTCTTCTGCTTGTTCTATTCAAAACCATGTCATCAAAATGCATCTTATGGTGCTGGGGGACAGCTTGGTGGTCTCAGCACCTGCCTGGCAAGTGCAGAATTGCTCTCCTGCACTGCATGTCATGCTGACCTCAGAGCCCTGGGTGTGTAGCACTGACCACAGAAACGGGGCGTCGTGGGACACTCCTGTAATCCCAGTGCTGGGCAGGGAGACTGAGACAGGAGGATCACTGTGAATCCAAGGTGCACAGCAAGACCCTGTACCAAACAAACAAAGAAACAAATAAATAAATAAACTTTTTATTAAAACATTAAAAGTATATTTTATCAGATACAAAAACTTCAAAATGTACTAAACAAACATCTATTGTTATTTGGGAAATGCTTTCTTTGACATCCTTGTCTTAGACATTTACAACTCTCAGAAACACATCAATATGAATACATCTATACAGTAGGAAATAGAACCTTTTGGCTTTGTTAACTAAATCCTGCTTTTTTCTTAAAATTGTATGTGTCTGTATATAGATATGTGTTGTAAATAATAAGAGCTCCTTCTATGAGCGCTAGAGTTACTGCTGATCTATAAAGCTGACTGTTATAGGATCTGTTAAATATTTTGGATTAAAACTTTCTGTTTTGCTTCACAGTTTACATTAGCACAGAAATGGATGAAAACAAAGGTATACAGCAGAGAAGTGGAACTTAGACACAGTCTGGGGGTCACACTTCTCTATCTAAATTAGAGAGTTAGCCTACCATGAATAAATACAGATATAAGAATATTACATTTAATGTTCAGGTCTGCGCAGGCAGTTGGCAAATCCTCAGGGTTAAGAGGAGGGAGCCTGAGAGGGAGAATCCTAAACTTGGCTTTGCTGTTGCGATGGCAGTGACTGAATTCACAAGACAACCAACCTTGTATACGTGAAAAACAGACCAGGAAGCCAGACATCTGGAAGCAGAGAGAAGATCTTGGATGCTTTCACAGTCTGTGTTCTCTTGTGCACACTAAGGGACTAGGAGTAGCCAGAGGCTCTCATCTCTTTCTACCTCATAAAGTCTTCCTAGGAAAGCAAGCACCATTAGGAAACAACACCAAGTTTCTAGGCCTTCTTCCTGTTTTTGCCTTCTAAGATGCTGATCCTGTGAGTTGTCTGCATTTTGATGCATCCATGTGGGAAGAGGCCTTGATATGTGGTCTGGGAGGAAATGAGAAATTCCTGGGATGCAGAAAGAGACTACATTGTGATGCTAAATGTTAATAAGGAAATCACAGCCATCAACGTGCTCCTAATGAATGGAACTTGAACTATAAAACACATTTGGAATGTTGAAACTACAAGGTCAAAATCTAAATACTGGTGGCCTCTGTATTGAGCGTGTGGCTGGCACTTAAAGGAGACGTAGAGGCAAAAAGTAAGAAGGCAGAGGCAACTGCCGTGCGGTATTCCTACTGCTATCTGGCCCTTATAGGGGCCCATAGCGCTTCTGCTGAATATTAACTATTATTCAATCTGGGATACAGTCATAACCTAATAAATCTGAAGTTATATAAAGTACAACTCGGAAAAGGAGATTTGCTCAAAGCTTTTGAATATCCTTTCTGATTTAAACCTAAAATTTTATTCAAATTGATGGTAGATCTGGCATACAAAAGAGAATGATATGAAGGGAATGAAAAGAAATATGAACATAGGTAATCATAAAGGCAATGTTTCAATCTGTGCAAGAATAACAGAGAATATAATAAAGTTCTTTTGAGTCAAAGTATATTTGATGAGGAAGAAAAACCTTGTAAGTTGACATCTGAAGTCCTACATAGATTTCAGATCAAATCTCTCTAATTATATAATGTATTATTTTTCCAAATTAGATGAATAGATTCAATACACTTTTGTAGTTGTCATTTTTTACCTTTTTTCTGTAGATAAAAGGTATTGACAGGCACTACTGAAAACTGTGCTATCAGTTGAAAAAAAACCAAATGCAACAGTGCATGTCTTTTACAAGGGAAGGTAATGTCTTCAAACAGATGTTAGATCTCTCCTGACTGGGAGAACTTCAAAGCTGAATAAGCTCACAAAGAGGAATGTGGCATCAGCAGAGTCATTCAGTGGCTAGGCCTCCCATATATTTACTCGCAAAATAAAGATTATGTATCAGGCATTACTGCACAAAACCTTGAAGGGCTTCATTATTGCTTTTGATTTTGCTGATTGCTTATTAACTGACTCTCTTCAGCCACCTGGTTGTTCTCAATGAAAAGAAACCACTTGTATTCTAAATGATTCCTGGCACAGTGATTGAAAGGGAGAATCATTCCAAGAACATATTTAGTGTGCCCTTGACCATGGGAGAAGCGACCAATAAAAAGGATGGCTGCCTCAGTGGAGCCCATTACATTTGATACATCTCCAAATAACTGCAAATTGAAAGATTGCAAACTAATACAATGACTACGAGGACAGACTAATGAAGCGTTTCTCATATTTAGCTTCTCAGTGACTACGGCTATGGGGAGGATGGCATCGCTATTTGGCACCTGGACCACTCTGCAACGCAACTTTTGTATTTCAAGTCTAACACAAGACACAATTTACTGAGGCCCGGCAGGATGGCTCAGTGGTCTAAAGCACCTGCTTAGGAAAGCTTAGGCGGCTGCAGGGACCACAGTTCGATCCCCAGCACCACATGCTGCGCCAGTCCTGCCCTCAGGGCGGGCTGAGATGGCCACAAAAATAAATAAATAAATAAATAAAAGTTTTTAAAAAGAGACACAATTTACTTAGCACAAATAGGCAACACTGTTTTTACCTGGGTTAACATACTGAATATTTCACGGTGCATCTTCAAACTAAGTTTATAGATACACTACTATTTCACAGAAACACACCCTTTTAAACTTTAAATGCTTTTTGTATTACTGAGCTTAGAGACAATGAGTTAGAAGTTATGAATAGCAGTTCGGGGTGATTTACTATCCATCCTTTTGCAGCATCAATTCTGTGCCCTTAAGGTTGACATGACCTGTTTGCCCTGACGTTTCCCATGCACAGTCAGAGTAAAGGAAAGGACCTTTGAAGATGGGGTGATGCTCCATAGGTAATGCAGTTAGCTGAATGCTAATCTCATATCATATTTTAATCTCATATTTTAATGAATTGTCCTCTCCCCCTTCCAAGGAAATAGGTCCTTTCCTTGTCCATAGGACCTTGATTCTCTTTCCCTTCTTTCTAGGTCTATAATCTTTGGCCAAGTTTAGAAGATAATAGTTTTTATTACAGAAAATTATACAATGAATCATCGAAGGTCCAATAGTTCAGCCATGCCTAAGTGCCGTCACATTATGCACAAGTGTGGACCTTATGCGTGCCAAGACAGTCGCCTCTCCAGCACGACACATCTGCCAGCAGACAGACACGTCAGGTCATTACCAAAATTGTCTTTCTTATACAATTTTACATTTAAGGTTTTGCCATGCTCTTTTCCAGCGCAAAGATGGTTTTAAGCCAAGAAGGAAGGGTTTAAAACAGAGCCAAAACAATTATTTTAACCTTCATATTCTATTTTTCTCTGTCATGCAGGGACTTGTAGTTTTTAACACATTCTAAGAAGCAGAATGTGGGATCTAGTGCAAAATCAAATCTCTGTGAGAGAAAAATGTAAGGTGTGTTTTATCCTATATTTTCAGACACAACAGTGTCTCAAAAACAGATAACATTGTAAATGTATAGGAATATTGTGGGTCTTAGAATAAAGGAGAGTGTCAAAGAGAAGGCCTGCAAATGTGACTAAGGAAAACCTTGGCAAATGAATCTTGTCAGGGTACTGGAGTCTCTATTCTTATTTTAGTAAAGGCACGTTATTACAGTCTGGCAGGGGCCTCTCATCATATTCCTGGTACTCCAAATTGGACATAGTTCAGCTAACACCAACTGTCTTTGCAACATCTACCTTTAGCCCCAAGAAATTCGACAGCTGTTCTTCTGTCAAATGCCCACACAAGGGTCAGAGAGTTGGCTTGTCATATAGTGTGACTGTGCTCCGAGTGTTCAGGGGTTAGAGACTTCATCTCCCCTGTCACAGGCTGTGGACCCTGTGTCAAACAACTAAACATTAACATTTTCAATAAACATTAATTCTTTAACTCTTCCCAGTGCATTTTGTATTTAAATCACTCTTCTAAAAGTTATAGGCACTTCCTTATTTTCATTAACACTACCTTATAGCTACAGTAGGAGACCAGCCAATTTATATAAGCATGCAACAGGAAGTAATACATTGACGGGCAAACCTAGAAATTATTTAGCTTTAATATTTTTTTTCATAAGAAAAGAAAGAAAGAGAAACAATTATAGGAATTATAGCTTTTATAGTCAGAAAATTAATATTCAATGTATTTTTATGATCAAAATATATTTATTAGAGGAAAGAAAGCTCCTGTCTGAGAGAGGGACAGGAGGGGGTCCCAAGCTGTGGTCCCTCAAACATTAAATATATTTAAATGTCATAGTTTTCTTTCTAGTTTTCATTAGCTACATTGCGCATTCATTCATTCATTCATTCATTCATTCATTCATTTATTCCTTCACTTACAAACCCAAGAACTATTTATCAAGTGATAGCACAATGTTCCAGTAATTGGTAAAGCATTAATTAATCAGATAGGATGTGATCTTATCCTACTAGAGCTCCTTAACAAAGGAATTATATTAACTTAGGGTAAAAACCCACAATACACTTCCAATATATGTGATATTAGTTCTCTCACCTCAAACTCTAAAAATGGGTTATTGGAAAGAAAGTAATGATCTGATCTCTGAGGTTTGAGAATGAAATTGAGGATCATACTACATAAAGGAGAGTCCTTGTCTCAGCACATGCAGATCTGAATTGATTTCAGTCTCCTGAATGTGACCTGGACTCTAGGACTTCATCCACTAATTTCTCAGGAGAGAAACACTCATCTATCACCAAGACTTTCACGTGGATATGTAAGTAGACCCCATCTTATGAGACCCTAGAATATGTAAACTCTTCCAACCATCACTGGAGAGAATTGAGTAGAATAATTTTAAGAATCCTGAATTGGAACAGTGCTCCAAAACATCACCATTATATTTTCAGAAGATCATATCAGTTACATTGAGTGACTTGGTTATATGGTTATGGCACCTACTGCCATTAAATGTTGGGCAACTTAGTTGATATCTTAGCTCTTCAGCCTCCACAAGTATAAAGTAGAGATAATAATAACATCTTCCTAATGAAGAGGTTGCAAAGAATAAATGAGGTTCTATATATACACTGGCTACAGTAGCACCCGGAACATTGTAAGCCCAAAGAGATGTAGATCTCACCTTCTTGCTCCCAACTCTGTGCCCTGGAAAGTAGCAAATTAGAAAGAAGAGAGAAGGCGCAAAAGTCTGATTGACTGTCCTCACAGGTCAGTGGAAGATCTACTCTAAACCTGTGACAAGCTAAAAACATTTTTTACAGAAATAATTTGATATAGGTGAAGTCCGTTGTTGGGTGACTGAGATTCTGTACTGGATTCATCATGCGTACACACTTTAAAGAATAAAACACATCAGTTTTATATTTGAAACCACAGGCATAGTTTTGGAGTACTATGAAATCAACCTTTTAATTAATGGTAATAAATAGGTGGTGCAAATGTCATATAGAATTACTTAAGATTTCCACTTACAGGATTGCAATTAAAGGTACAAAATGATATTTGAAATCTTCAGTACATCTCATTTTTGTAGTTAGTATGGTATTAATGTATAATTGCTCCAGAAATACTAGATAGAGCTACATGATTCTGTGTACTTGGTGTTAGCAGCAAATACATGTTCACCAGTTAAATGTCTTATGATAGTTTTATATTAAAGAAAATGTACTCTACTTCCAATGGGTTAATGAATCTAATAAAATAAAGTAAGAGGGGACTGTGGAGACAGCTCAGGGTTTTAAGTGCCTGCCTGGCAAGTGCAACGACTTGGGTTTGGCCCAAGTGCCACATGCCTTACTGGCCTCAGAACCTTGTGCTTGTCATGCTGGCCAGTGAAACTGGGTGTGGTGGCATGAGTCTATAATCCCAGGGTTGGGAGGCTGACACTGAAAGACACTATGCGTCTGAGCTGTGTAGTGAGGCCCTGTGCAAATAAAAGATTTTTAAAAATGAAATAACTGAAGAGAAATTTGTTACTTTGAAAAACAGAGCAAAACAAAACAAAACAAGCAAACAAACAAAAATCCCAGTGAGTTGTCCATTGGTGGCAGTATATGAGGGAAGCTGTAGCAGTTGAAGATTGAAGGTCTCTCACATCTTTCCTACAATATGAATGTTGTCTTTACATTTGAAAGATGTCTTTCCACCATGAGGAAGTAAGATGGCCCAGGTTTACCTTCCCATCAGTCATGTTTGGAAAAGTGGCCTAGATACATTAAACAGGAGAATTCAAATGTCAGGAAAAAATGCGAAAATAGTGTTGGAATCTACAGAAAAAGAAAACTAGGGAACAGTCCTGCAGTTCCCCAGCATTCTGCTCAGTGCAGTCACTGGCATGACTGGTGCGAGGCCACCAGCCAAGGAATGTTTGCAGCCTTTGGAAGCTGGGATCAGAAACA
>PVJA010045636.1:0-15501 GCA_004027025.1 Myocastor coypus | reverse complement strand
TTTTTTGCCTTTTTGAGACAGGGTCTCACTATGCAGTTCAGGCTGGCCTTGAGCTCAGTTTTGTAGCCCAGGCTGGTCTCGAACTCACACCAATCCTCCTGCCTCAGCCTCCCGAGTGCTGGGATTACAGGCGTGAGCCACCACGCCTGGCAATATTTATTTTTTTCTTGTTTCAGAACCTTTGTTTGTTTATTCACTCATTTTTTTATGGCCAGCTCAGCCCACCTCAAGGGCAGGGCTAGCGCAGCTTGTGGTGCTGAGGATCGAACCGCGGTCCCTGCAGCCGCCCAAGCTTTCCAAAGCAGGCGCTTTAGACAACTGAGCCATCCTGCCAGGCCCTGAACATTTTTAATTTATCTGTTTCCCATTTATATTTCCTCCTTGGAGAAGGGAATATTCATCTCAAACGCCCATTTTTGGATTAGAGCTTTGATTTGGGGGAGTCTGACAAATGTATTATTTAGTTGCTCCACATTTAACCTCTGAACTCCCCCCAGAATATCTCATTTTCCTATACAATGCTGCACCTGAATCAGTCACTTTGGCCCTTTAAAGGCACCCTCGATTATAACACTACCCTAACAATCAAGACTGTTGTGTCACAATCTCAAAAGAATGCTAAAGATTCTTACATTTAGGCCTTTATGACCTCATCACTAGATTCACCAACTGTGTGACAGCTGTGTCAGTCCCTTTCTAGCTCTCTTAGTGTTTTTCTCAACTCTAAGCTGTTATATTTTATGATCCTTCCTTTGCCTTTTCTTTTCCTTAGCTTCCTTCCATCTGTTCCCACTTCATACACTAAAGCCCAGTCCTCCTTCTGATTCTTACTGATGCAACTCTGTGATGTTTAAATGACAAGTATTAGAAGAGATCTTTATCATGATGCACCTAAAAACAAAACACGCTAACTTACATCCCCTAAGAAAAATTCTGACTGTAATTATAGACCCACAACTACAAAGATTATAATTTTCAACATGGCCAATATTTCTAAAACTGCATTTTAACTTTGTTATGATTTATGTCTAGTTGTCCCCGCCCCCCCCAAAGCCTCATGCAATCATGGGCGGAGACTTCTAGAGTTTGAGACTTGACTCATGAGTCACTGGGATTATGTGTTTTAGTACTAATGAAATTATGCGTCTGAATACTTCTGGGAATTATAGGTGTGGCCTGAGGCAGATAGGCTAAAGCAGAGAGCCTGATGTAATATAAAGAGAGACAGAGGGCCGGCAGGATGGCTCAGTGGTCTAAAAGTGCCTGCTTGGGATCTTGGGCGGCTTCAGGGACCGCAGTTCGATCCCCAGCGCCACATGCTGCACCAGCCCTGCCCTGGGGGCGGGCTGAGCAGGCCATAAAAAATGAGTAAATAAACAAACAAAGGTTCTGAAACAAGAAAAAAAAAGAGAGAGACAGAGAGAGGCAGACTAAGACTGTTGTTCTGCTGCCCTGATTGGTTGGCTGCCTCTGTCGCCATTTTGTTGCTGTTCTGCTGCCATGAACTGCTGGCCTCTGCATTGTGCCTCTGCCTTGGATCCAGCTGAGTATGGACAGAAACCTCCAGTAACTGTGAGCTAAATAAACCTTTCTTTCCTTCATTTTGGGTGCCAGGTATTTGTCCCAGCAATAATAGAAGAGTAACTAAGACAGACCTCATACATCTTCATCTCTTGGCCTTTTCTACAAAAGGAAGGAAGACAAGAAGAAAGGAAGGAACAGAGGGAAGGAAGGACAGAGGCAGGGAAGCAGGGAAACAGGCAGAAAACGGATGTTTTCATTATGTTCTTACCTAGAAAAATCTAGGAAGAATTGTCTCTTAGAAGAAATTATATCTCTAAAAATGAGCAAGAAATCTGAACAGACACTTCAAAGCACACATTTAAAATGTCAAAGAAGCACATGAGAAGATGTTCAGCACCACTAGCTATTAGACAAAAATGTAAAGGAAAGCCATAATGAGCCACTACTACCTATATCCCTTAGAACTGGCCAAATAGAAACCACTAACAGTTCCAAGTCCTAACAAAGGTACAGAGCAATTACAGTGCTCCAGATTTTGCTACTGGAAATGCAAAAGGGTACACTGTTCTGAAAAATGTTTTAAAAATTTGTCATCAAGTTAAACATGCACTCACTTTGTGACCCTTCATGTCACTGTGATATTTGCCCTCCACAAATAAAATATCTTGTTAACACAGTGGTATGCAAAAACCTTACAGCTATTCTAGTTACCCAAACCTGGAGAGGAACAGATATACTTTGACAGGTTAATGGCCAAGGAAACTATAGTAGAGTGATTTCAATGCACACACAGCAATAAAACAGAGCCAAGTATTGATAATGCCACAACCTAGATGAGTTTCCAAAACTTTATTTTGAACAAAAGAATCCAGTCTCAAAAAGTTACATACTATATAGGTCCATTTATATGATCTTTTTTTGGAGGGATTCTAGGGTTCAAACTCAAGACTTTGTTCTTGCCAGGCAGGCATTTAGGCCACTGAGTTATCTCCCCGGCCCTATATTACATTGTTTAAGAAGAAAAAAACTATAGTGATATAGAACAACTCAATCCATTTGCTCTGTACCTTTGTTAGTTATTTGATCTTAATTCATTCTCTCAGGAGTTGAACAAATGATATTTATTTTACTTTTTTGGTATTCCTTTTCAAGTAAAGTGTTTGGGTGCTTTATTTTGTTGGTTTGTTGAGCTAGAAAGATGCCTGTGGGTCTTGAATGTCATCCCTGGACTGTGCAAGGTAGATGGCTGGGAGAAGTGGAAGCAGAAAAGCCCTACTGGGGAAGGGTGACAGGGTATATCTGTGGGACAGAAGACACTAGATCTCGATGGCAACAAGGACTCCATAACATGAAATAGTAACAATATTTGTGTTTGTGGAGGAGGAAAGCATAGATTATAAGGAGCAGCACCCATGAGACAAGAAACTAGCCAGAAAGCCCAGCATGAGGGATGAACTTCAGAGAGAAGGAACAAGGAAAGGATAAATAGTAATATCATGCCCTAAGGGGTACAAGGCTGGAGGACATCTGAACTGATAATATGAAAGAGAGGGGGTAATCCGAGGTTTTCAAGTTTCAAAGATGGGGAAAATGATTATCAAAAGAAAGTTACTACTGTTCTAGGAAATGCCTAAGCATTCACTCTTACTTTAGAGGACAGGTTGGTGGGACAGCTGGTTGTGGTTTGTTTATTCACCAACTTGTTTTTCATTTGTTGGGGAAAAGAATCATTGATTATCTTAAATATTTAGGATTTGAAGAGATGGCACAATCTTCAGGTAGAAGCATTGTGTAGGCAACTACAGATATGGAACCAGGATTCAGCTGGTCATGGAAATAGTAGTTTGCATCTCCAAAGAACAGGGGGAATAGTTGAAAGAAACTAAGATGCTATGTAAGCCAAATGAATAAAACTGTTGAGAAAATCCATTTGACTAAAATTATTGTGACAAACATGAATATCTGATTTAATGTACAAATTCCTTTGGCGAAAGTATGCTATAACCATCTGTTTCAGTACTATTCTATTTTAAAAGAAACCTTGATAGCTCTACCTTCTCAAAATATTTAATTAGTGAATATCTTACAAATTACATCAAATTTTGTCAAATAAGAGAAACATTTGTGTTTAAATCAATCATATAGGTTAAAAAAATCAGCATGTTCCAGGAATGCTATACAAACCAGATCTATTTAACTATCCTTTGTAAAGTACCTCTCAAACCCATACTTCATGCTCTACAGATTCTCACGTAATCGCTGAGGATGCTGGCCAATGGTATTCCTTCCAGTGGTATTTATTATGAAACAATCCTGGCAAGTGAAAGAAAACAGCACCCGCTGCTAATATTCTGGTAGAATTATGTGTTTATTCTAACACTGTTAACAAGAGAGAAGTAAGCATCCAAGGACCACAGAGGAATGCTGCTGATGTAAATGAATATTTACTCAAAGACCAGCTCTTCCTCCTCCTCTGATAGAATGACAAAGAGCATTTTGAGCAAACTTTTTCCTAGCCTCACAAGCCAACAAATGTCACACCCAAAGACCCATTGTTGATGGTTCCAGATAGCAACAAGGACGTGCAAAGCAAAACACCTAATAGGGAAGAAGGACAGCCAAACCCAAATTGCAGAGAAAGAAACCACAGCTGAAAGGCCCAGCAAGAAAGCCGGCTGCTAGTGGTGTCACTGAAAATGGCTTTTTTTTAGTCCTTTAGACTTCCACACCACATTTCTGTTACAAACATGACGGGTCATGCTACCAGGCACACTACACGAGATGGGGTGGTTGATTGAATAAAAGTCATCACCATTAACACAAACAAAAATGTCAGTAATGTTGATAAGCAGTGTCATTTGGTGTTCAAATGAGGTTTTATACGTTCTTTTCATCATTCCTATCGTAATCATGAACAAACATCAAAGTAAAATGAAGGAGCAGAATACCTGGACAATACTTTTCAACAGTGGCAAGATCATACAAGACAAATAAAGACTAATTGAAAGAGACTGAGTGAACATGACAACTAGATGTAATGTGGAATCTTGTGCTGTATCCTGGAATAGAAAAAAGACCTTAGTGGAAAAATTCACAAAATCCAAGCTAAATTCTGCATTTCAGATAAAAGTAGCAACGAGATTACCTTAGAAATGAATATGATACCAAAAGTGAATTCTTAGTTTTCAGGCAGGAGCATATGTATCATGGTTATATAACATACTGTATTAACATTAGAAGTAAAGTAACAGACATCCAAGAAGCCTAGTTCTGCTATGCTTCTGTAAATCTAAAATTATTTCTCTAAATAAACGGGTTTTATGTAATCACCTATTCTTTATATCTTTATGGCTGCCTGGATAACAGATGAACTAATATGCAAAAGTATTCCAAACTCGTGACTCATCTTCCAATTATATCAGTCAACTTTTAGTTTGTACATCGTGCCCTGCTTCCTGATGACTGCACTTGCTCATTCTGCTCTTCTCTTTCTCTTCCACCTCATCATTGTTCCCAAGAAAAATTCATACTCTGTGCTCTAAGACTGACCTCAAATTTCGTCTCCCCTAGCTGATCCTGGGCCATTAAACTTTCCCTCTAGCCGTTTCTTAGATAAACCCACACGAGGAAGTACTGAGTTTGACCTAGTGGGGTGATGTCTAGAAGTAAAAGATCTAAATCTAGGCTGTCTTTACTGTAATCCCAACCCCATTCCTTACTTGTATGTAATCTTCAGCAAATTGTTTAATTCTCCATATCTAAATTTCCTTCTCTAGAAAATGGAAGTGCTAGCGCCTGGCAGGATGGCTCAGCGATCTAACGCACCCGCTTAGGAAAGCTTTGGTGGCTGCAGGGACCGCGGTTCGATCCCCCGTGGCACCACATGCTGCGCCAGCCCTGCCCTCAGGGCGGGCTGAGCCGCCATAAAAATAAATAAATAAACAAACAAAAGTTCTGAAACAAGAAAAAAATAAAATAAAATAAAAAATTCTTTAAAAAGTAAAGTTTTTTTTAAAAAAAGAAAGAAAAAGGAAGTGCTGATAACTCATGCAGTTTATATGAGTACTAAATGAATGCATACAAATAAAGTAGTTCTAAGACAGTTTGGCTCCAGTAAGTACTTAAAAATTGTTACCTATTATAATGTTCACAACTTGACTGTCTAGACACCAAGGACCTTCAGAACAAGACAATTCATATTTGCCTTTCTGGGCAAAATTCTCAGAGCTGAATTCAAATTCTACCTTTATTGTTTACTGACTTTGCGTTTCCATGGATTATTGGGAGCATTTAATGATCTCTTGTTTTCTCAAGCATTTAGTAGGGTACTCAATGAAAGCATTTCATAAACATTCATTATAATTATTATTAGATTAATCTGGTTTGACACTTATATGCTGAATTATTTTTAGTACTTGGGATCAAACTCAGGACCTTACACCTGCCAAGGAGGTGCTTAGCCGCACAGCAATCTCCCTAGCCCAATGGCGAATTCTTTAGTGAATGAATGAATGAGTAAATCAATTGGTCAGAGTATGGATAGCATTTAAATAGCTGATATAGATTATCATTATCAACTATGCATAGCAAAATTTCATCTTCCTCATGTGTCCTCCCTTGCCTTGAAGCTTTAGAAGGCCAGTTTTAACTAAAGATGCCTGTCTGTTGCTCTATGTTTTGTTAACATCCAGTGATCTGGAATGATCCCCATGGAGTAAATGAAAAGTTTTGAGAAGGCGCTTTGTACGATAATGCTTTTATGAAAAAATGAGGGGGTGATTATCTCAGCAACAGTTAGTGCCAGTTGAGGAATATGTGTAAATTCTCTACTGGGGTCAGATTAATCAATATAGTGGCTCTCACCTAGAAAGCAGCCACTTTTAGAACAAATTGTATAGTTTTAATTACTTCTTTGCTCTCACTCTGTGTATAATGAAAAGGACTCAATTTTCCATTTACTCATGGACATACGCATTTGACACAGGTAAAATAGCATTATTTTCATACAGTTAGAATTACAGTACACAATATAAGCCCAGTGGTGTACACCTGTAATCCCACAAATCTGGGAGGCAGAGGCAGGAAGATCACAAGTTTGAGCCTGACATAGTCTGAAGATGTATCTCAATATAAATACACTGAGTTCAATTCTTAGTAACAAAAAATGAAACAAAGTGAAGAAAGACATAAAAGGCATAGGGGCTAGGGAGATAGCTCCGAGGCACAAGTGCCTGCTGGGCAAGTGCAAGGTTGTGAGTTCGAACCCTGGTCCCACAAAAAAAAAAAAAAAAGGACATAAAAGGCATAAAGCACAAATGGTATGCAAGTCTTAAAATTTAAGTTAGGGAAAAAAAGTTAAGTCAGAGTGAAACAATACCACATCACTTAAATATAAAAGAAAATTATACCATATTTCCTCAACTATTTAATTTTCCCTACAATTGAAGAAGCAAAATTATTTTTATAATTAATATTTATATTGACCATACTATTATTCTTCTCTGCCTAAAATCATGATAAAATCTACCCACATCTTCCTATGACAATGTGCATAGTGAATTAGATTAGGTAGTAAACAACAGACACATCTACCAGACTCCTCAGAGCCCAGGCTCCCAAGTACACTCTCCAGGTGATTTCACAGCCTCCTACAGAATGCTTACTATTATATTCCTATCAAGCTGAAGAAACTGAAGTGGATACCTTGTAACTCGTGGCACTGGAATTTGATCCCAGGCTTAGATATGTCCAAGGCCCATGATCATATTATCCATCAGTTATGCTTTTGGTTTGTGATAATTATGGGTGACTCACTCTAAAGGCTGCTCCCTGTGATCCTGTGCTAATATTTTGGGTTGCCGGTGTAACTGTGCCTAGCATCTCTGTGTAAGCTCAGGAAGATCATGTGCTACTAACAATCCTTGTCTAGTGCACACTCACTCATATGCCAGAATTGCACAGTTGTTAAAACCTTGGAATCTGCAATCTCAACCAATGGACGATAAACACCACTGAATAAAATCTCCAGCTTCTCATCTTTAGCTTATGGAAGATTAAAGAAGATCACTAATTCTTTGTTGTTTCTTCTATCAAAGAGTGGAATCTATTTCCATTTTCTTTGAATTACCTGGCTCTGGGATTCCTTTTCTCCAAATACCGGGAGTTGCCCAAGCACGGAGGAAGCCCACATTAACCACTTAGAAGGCAGGGGAGACAGAGAACACACAGAAGCACAGAACCACTGACATGAAAAAGACATCATGACCTTCCCAAGCCCCCTCCAGATACCAACCAAAAGCAGACAGATGAGGGAATTCAGCTGAGCCCTGCTCTAATTCCTGATTCACACATTCATGCTGCTTGGTGTGAGGATGAAGAGTAAGGCAGCACAGACCATCCCACAAGGCACTCTACACACTCTCCAGTTATTCAGGTGGAATGTTAGACTTCTTTTTGCCCATGGCTGCCACATCTAAGCAGTGAGGTCATGACAGAGGTTCCTCCTCCCCAACTTCATTCTCCTTCTGCATGTTGCTTCCTAGGTTCGCCTTCCAAGTAAACTGCATTCACTCATGCCCCGTCTTTGGTCCCTCAAACAAGGCACTAAGATTTTTGTCCCTTTCATATTTTTTACAAAGTATATAAAAGCTAACATTTTATAAGAATGATTTATCCATATTTCTCCAATTATATATGATAATGACCAACCTTTGATTTTTCATTTCTAAAGACTTTTTTCATATTTTTAAGGAAGAGTTTACAGAGTGTCCAGAGTCTCATTACTAGGTCAGACTTATAATTATCCGCCTGTTTTTTTGATTCACTTTAATGAGAAAAAAGAAAAAATAGCAATGAAATGGTTTCAAAATAAGTTAGTAGGATGGTTAAAATTAATACCATGCATGTTGATGTCTTTGTACTAGTTATTCAGAGGAAAAGGTGCAGACCTATTATCTTGGCTAAACAATGTTACTACAAACTTTTATTTTCAATGAACTAAGACAAAGTAGCTATACATCTATCACATATATATATATATATATATATATATATATACATATATATATATCTTTATGTATACATATATATTTTTCTTTTACAGTGTCTAATACTAGTAGAAAATACCATGCCATGTCTTATAAGTAGAATATAAGTCAGAGATACAGTATAAATCATAAAACAAAAAATATAATTAAATAATATTCAGAAAATTAAATAATTAATTAACATTAAGTTAAATATTTTAAAATAATTTTCCAAAATTCAAACCAAATCATGATTCCAACTTAGAGGCCAGAATGTTGTGTATCATATGTACGAATCTGTAATCAATTCAGAGTACTTGCATACTATTTGAATAGGTGAATATACACAAAGATTTCAACTAAGAAAAATTTTCCATGGTAGCCGGGCGTGGTGGCTCACGCCTGTAATCCCAGCACTTGGGAGGCTGAGGCAGGAGGATTGGTGCGAGTTCGAGACCAGCCTGGGCTACAAAAGTGAGTGCAGGACCAGCCTCAACTGCATAGCGAGACCCTGTCTCAAAAAGACAAAAAAAAAGAAAAATTTTCCATGGTAGTAAAGAATTACTAAGAACAAAACATAACATAAATACTGGAATTGCAAATATGCGACCAGAAATTCTAACATTTTGAGTATAGTGTATCGCACAAAGTTCTAGTATGTCATGTACATGGAGAGTGTCAACAATGCTTACTGGTGGCCAGGAGTCACTTGTGGGACTAAGTTAATGCTATTTCCTTTATATCCACCCTGTAGACTCAAACAGAATTATGATTCATAGTGTGTAGAAAAAGTCCATTTGTAGAATATGCTGATGGACATATTCTCTTGCTGTATATAAAAGAACAGTTGAAAGACTGCTGTTGTATACCTCTTTTTCACTTGTGTTTAATTGTTTACCCTCTTTGGTGGGTTCTTTCCATTCTCCTTCATTGAGTTTTGGTCGCTTTGATCCTTCTCTAGAATATCTTTTAGTAAACTATGCAGGGTTGGCTTTGTCATCATGAAATTCTTTAGTTGTTCTTTGTTCTGGAAGTATTTCATTTCTCCACTGAACTTGAAAGAGAGTTTTTCAGGGTATAGCAATCTGGGCTGGAATTCGTTTTCTTTGCAAGAGTTGAAGTACTTTGTTCCATTCTCTTCTTGACTTGATGGTTTGTAAAGAAAAATCTGCTGTTATTCTGATGGGTTTTTCTTTAAAAATGATTTGTTTCTTTTCTCTAGCAGTTTTTAGTATACTGTTGCTGTGCTAAATTTCTGTGATCTTGATTATTATATGTCTGGGTGTGGTTTTAATTGGGTGAATGTTATTTGGAGTTCTATATGCTTCAGTTAGCTGAATATGAAATTGTTTCCCCATATTTGGGGAGTTTTCCGCTATTACTTCTGCCCATATTCTTTTTATATCATTCGTACAAACTACTTCTTTCTCATTGACGCCTATTAGTCTCACATTATTCAACTTTGCATCATCTTGCAGATGTTGAACTATTTTTTCTTCCATCCTAGTTGTTATTAAGAGATCCTTTCTTACCTCTTCACTAGCTGCAATGGTGTCTTTAAGGTCTGAAATTCTGTTTTCACTTTCACTGAAATGGTTTTGCCAGCTTGTGATTGAGGTTTTAAGCTCTGGTATAGCACTTTGAATCTGCTTAATACATTCTATTACTTTCCTATATTGTTCATTCATTATTCTATTCTCCATTTTTTATCATTGTCTTTAGAAGTACTTAGCACTTCTTTTATTATAGGTATTATTTCTTTTTGTACTTCAGAAATTATTTCTGATCTGATGTCCTTCCTCTATGCCTTTCTGTAGTTGTTTCTTTACTTCAGATGCTACTATTTCAGGTGTATGATTTCCAATTTCTTCTATGCTATTGTCTTCTGTATTTGTTCTGGGTAGACTTGGGGCCTGAGAGAACATTTTGCTCCTTCTCTTTATCATTATGTATAGCCCTGCCTTCTGACATTTGGTGTAGAGCTTTGATAGAGATCTTACCTTAGCACCAGGTCCGGATCTACCAAGGTCAAAGTCGTCCAGGTGGGTGTGGCTTGGGTCAGGCTGCCGTGTCCCCTTCTTCCTGTTGCAGCCCTTGGAGGCAAACCTGCTGTGCCACATTGGCAAGATGTTCTGCTCCTGGATCAGCTGGGTGGGTCTTGTCTCTAGCGTCTCTGCAGGGAGTTCTGCAGCAATTTTCCACACTGGGAACAAATGAATTTCTGGCTGGCCCAGGTGGTCTCATTCATGTACTGGGCCTGGTTGCTGGGTCGAATGAGTTTCTGGAGTGCCCTAGTCTGTTTACAGCCTCCCAAGAGCTGGGATGACAGGCACAAGCCACCATGCCCCATCTCAATTGCCATTTTAGTGTGCCCCAGGGGTGGGGCCATGACTGCAGTAAAAACATTATGAAGTTAAAATGTCGCATATAGAAGAGAAAGAATTTACACTGACAATGGCCTAAAATTATTTTCAAATAAAAGAAAAAAATTTTCTATGTAAAAATTGCATAAAAACATCAAATTAATTAATTGGAAAGAATCTTTATATGTGTATTACACTAATTATCTTCCTGACATTCAAGTTTCTTATTGAATAATCTGTAAAAGAAAGAATACTTTTATAGCAGATTTACATTAACTGAAGAAATGATGATATAAGTTACATCTATCATATCTTTCTATAATTTAGCAACTTGGTGAGGAAGTGGGGCATGCTTTACACACCTGTAATCCCAGTACTCTTGAGAGGCTGAGGAATGAGGATCACTGTGAGTTTAAGGCCAACTGGGCTACACAGGGAGTTCATGGCCAGCCTGAACTCCAATGCAAGATCGTGTCTTGGGAGAGATCTTAATGTGGAGCCTCAAATGGATAGCAGGAGTTTAAACTTTTTCTATGAAAACGGTATTTCTGGATGAGAAAAGTCTAACAATCACCACCCATTAACTTTTCTACATCTGTCTCCCACTAGGCAGAACTAAAACTTAAAATAATATTTCAAAGATAGATGAACTATTATAGTCTTTCAAAACTTTTAACACTGAATGATCAGTTTCAGCTGACTGAATCCGAAGCAAGGACTTAAACTTATAAAGAAATCAAATAATAACAAATGTTGAAGATGTTGTGGGTGAAAAGGATCCCTTGGGCCAGGGAGATAGCTCAGTAGAATAAGTGTCTGCCTGGCAAGGGTCCTGTGTTCATTCCCCAATTCCACAGAAAAATAATAATAATATCTTGTCCACTGTTAGTGGAAGTGTAGACCACTACAGGCTCTATGGAAATCATAATAGACATTCCTTTTAAAAAATTAGGATTAGAAGTCCCATTCAACCCAGCTGTTCCCCATCTAGCTATTTTTACAAAACAGTTGAAAACATCATACATCATACCATAGTAACGTATGTACACCCATGTTTATAGCAGTGTAATTTCTCATAGCTAAATCTTGGAAACAACTCAATGTCTATCACCTGAGGAATGGATAAAAAAGATGTAGTATTGTCATACAATGGAGTATTACTCACTATAAAAATGTCAACTTGAGGCTTTTACAGGTAAATGGAAGCAACTAGAGGCTATACACATAAATGAAATAAATCAGATCCTGATAAGCAAACATCATATTGTCTTCCTAGTGTAAGAACCTAAGGAAAGAATAAATAAAATCTGAAAGGCACCATACATACAATGAAATGTTAGGAAACCAAGCAGAAGAAATAAACAACTGAAATGAAAGAAAGGAGGAGAGATAGGGAAAAAAGGAAAGGGGATATTATTTAAGCATGTACGCAGGATGGCTACGATGATTGTACTACTAATTTCTATTAGTTTTCTGAAGGCAGCAGTTAATGTTTACAATTTTACTTTAACCAATTTTATATGCTAATACCTGTCATCTGAGCAACTACACTGATGACAGCAATGGGCAATATAGCAATCACTGTTGAATATCTTTAATCTTGCTTCTTTGTTAATGTATATTGTTTCGAATGTCTTGTCTACTATCTTTATATTCTCTTTAAAATAAATTTGTAAATGAAAAGCACAAGGAAAAAATTAAGGTTTATTGGATGAAAGAGTTCATGTTTAATTGTTTGATCAAATTTGTATGCCTACATTTGGTAATCTAAGCAACAATTTTGATGATAGCCATATGTAACGTAACAACCATTGCTAATTCCCCATCCTTGTTTTCAAATTCTGTACCATTTTTATTGTTTTATGTTGCTTTTTTCTTTGCTTTACTGTTGTTATTTTTTTCCTCTTTAAGCTAAAATTTAGAGAAGAAAGAACTTAAGCAGTTCCTCAACACTGCTTATGTTTCATAGAGCATTTTGAGTATCTGAAAATGTATTTCCAATTTAATCATAAAACAAAAGGCTAAAATACTGCCATTGCAGCAGAGCAGTGTATTTAATAAGCGCATGCACCAGAACTGCTGGAGCTAGCTGGTATCCGTATTTCAATTCTTGACCTTCAAGTCTGAGAACCATTTCCACATCACCTTTCACATTTTTTCCCAGTATTTGGACAAATACATTCGAACAGCACTTTTTATTGACAATACATTAACATTAGAAGCCGGATTCATCACACCTCTTTAAAGGCTTGCTGAAAACACTGGAGGAATGCTCTTATATAACACGAAAGCCACACTTGTTCTTGACCTTTCATATAAATCATGAAAAGAAGCGGTCTGACTCTCTCACCTACAGATGGTGAGCTCTAATCCTCACTATAAATCATCTGCAAAATGTGTTTGGGTCATCAGTTTAACTTCAATTTAAGCTTTCCTTCAGTTCTGGTTTGATATACTCACAATTCTTATTTGTCAAAGGGAAAATATAACGAAACATTGTATTACTGCTCAGGAAAAAAAAAAACTACACTAACCTATATTTCCTTACCAATAACAATAATGCTATATGCAATGCTATATGTAATGACCATCAGTACAACAGGAAAGGTGGACTATGTTTGTGGTATGATGGAATTCTTAGAAACATTAGCTTTTAACACATTCACAGGAATATTTTCTATGTCTGCTATGACAGAAAGGAAAAGTTACGAAAGCTATCTGTTTAGAAATGGAGCAGTTGGACGTAGATTGGGAAAAAAAGCAGTTGAATACCAACTTTTAAGGATTTTGTTCTTCCCAGTACTCTATGTTTATAGCACACTGAAGTCAGTCTAGGCATGCTAATGGGCATCACAGTCGAATTTGAGCATCTCAAACCCCTGAGTATAGCTGGTGTTATCTCCATTTAGTGATGCTACCTTGTTACTCTGAAGATGCCCTGGTGAGATGAGCCACTAAAAGCAGTCAGTTTGTTCATATAGAAGAATGTTAGTAGGAGAAAATGAGAACATGTCAGGCTGGAAGTGAGAAGTTCACTGCCAACAGCTAGACAGCCAGAGCTGGCCCTGGAGATAGCTGCTTTCTAACATTCTCACTAGTCTAGAAACCAAAAGTATCTGATGCAACAAAGTTTCTGTGTGTTAGAATGAAGACTTCCCCTTGGCCTGTTGGCACATCTTAGGTTACATCCAATCCACAATGCAAGTCAGGCAAATTCCTGTGTGCCAGCTCACTAAGCCAGAATGCCTGGGGCAACAGCCTGCTGGTATTCCAAAGCTTGTTATGAAAAATATACTTCATATAACAACATGCAAATAAATGTCCCATTGCCTACAATTTTGATCCAATGTTCTTTTTTTTTAATTTGGTACAGCGTCTTGCTACGCAGCTCAGACTTACAGTGATCCTTCTGCTTCCCCCTCCTCAGCACTGGGATTACAGGTGTACACCTCCATGCCCCGTTTCAGTTGCCAACACAAAGCGCTCAGGGAAGGGCTGCCAAGGCATGTGGTACCATGGTGGTGATCGAACCCTGGTCCTTGCACTTTTCTGGAAGGCGCTTGGACCACTGAGTTATCTTTCCAGCACTGATCTGATGTTCTTATTCATTTGTTAATTATCTAATCCCTGTTTGACTGCCATACTGGAAAGACCAAAGTTTCTGGCACGTGCAGTTATGGATACATAACAGTTATTGTTTACTGTATTATCTTAGTTCAAGTTCTACCGTCATTGCCTCCAAGCTGTATGACCAGGCACACCTTCGGATTAATTTAACCTTGCCTGTTTTGGCATCTTTTCTGCTTGCTATGTATCAGACACTTTCCAGGTAATTACTTCATGTAATCCTTACAGCACACTTTTGAGGAAAGCACTTTCGCTATCTCTGTTTGATGACTGAAGACTCTGAGGAACCAGAATGTTCATTAATCTTTTCAAGGTCACAGGGAAGAGGTGGGATTTAAACCCAGGCAGTTTGGTTTAGAGCCCAGTTTAACCCATTCACTTCGGTTCCTCTCCACTAAGCCTCAGAGATCTAACTTTCAGTGTCTTCATTTGTAACAGGAAGGTTGGTACTCTCACTTCACACAGTTGATTTCATAACAAAAAATTGGTGATCATTCCACAAATACTATCAATGCTAATTAATATTTCACTTATGTCCTCACCACTACCTATCAAATATTATTTAATTGAAATACATAAGCAAGAATCAATTAGAAGTTGCAACATGAACAGACTTACACTTTTCTCAAAAGCCAGAAATGCTGGTATCCCAGTCCAGGACTTTCTGTTTCAAATTATTAGGCATAACAAAAGTCCTGTAATGATAAACCCCAAGTAACCTTGCTATTGTCAAGTAAGGCTGGTCTTCCCCTTCTCTTTTCTCATCTGGGTCTCCAAGCACCAGATGGCCCAACTGAAAACACAACGTTATTAGAAATGCAAGCTGAGAATTGATCTAATACTTATTCATACCTCAGTTTCTATGGGTGACATTCAATTACTTGTTTTTATGAGGAGCCCAGGTCTACAGAAATGAAAACAGTATTTTCTGACCCTTAAGACCACAACTCAATTCTCTTTTA
>PVJA010045634.1:5189-15633 GCA_004027025.1 Myocastor coypus | reverse complement strand
TCTAAACTGATCTGATGATGAAAATATGTAATATAACCATTGTTAAATTTAAACAATAAAAGAATTGGAAAAAAAAAACAGTAACAAGTAAGAATACATATAGTACAGAATTTCTAAACCAGAAAAATTTAACAATGGTTATATTACATGTTTTCATCATTGGATCAGTTTAGATTAATAGATATAGTTATATAAGATTGATCAAACAAACATTAACACTTTCAATAAACATTAATTTTTTAAGCAATTGATACCCTGCATATTGTCCTCACAATAGTAATACAGAACACAGGGTGTGGGAATGACACACCTTCCAATTGAAGTTGGTAAGGAAAGAAAAAAAAAATTATTCTCTTTGAACTAAGAGGAAGCAGATGCATACACAGTCCAATGTTCCACAATTGCAGTGGGCCACCAGTGAAACTGGCAACATTGGAGGCTATCAATCCAAGCCTCCTACAGCTCATCACACCAATCTAGCTCTGCATTTCATGCTTCATAATTAAGCTTTTCCGCTGGGTGGTCAAGGGCAAGTTAAAGCAAGACCTGTATACCAAAACATTCATCTTTTGTATCTTCCAAAGTCAAATCCCCTCAGGATTAACTTTGGAACCATGTACAGTGCTTTGTAGAATTGTTGTCAGTGTCAGTCTTCAGGTCGAGTCATGGCTATTGCTTGACCAGTTTGCTTCCTGTGAAAGCCTGAGAGAATGTTTTTCTCTGGGTGACTCTCCTTAGACACACTATAGTTCATTTATCCCTTTCCTCTGAGGTCCCATAATCTCCTTGACCAGAAAATATGGGACACCTCTGAGTTACAGGAGGTGTTATAGGAGTTATAGCACAGGTTCTCTTATGTCCTGAGTCCTTACTGACCTTGAAGGGCTAGGGCCAAAATATTGGCTATTCTCATAGCCCTTCCTTTTCTCCAATTTTTGGTTTGTTAACTTACATTCTCAACCTTCCAGTAGAAAAGCTTCATGATACTATTACTCTATAACATAAGTAATTGATCTTATCATCACTGGCTTTCTGAATATCAAACATCTCTGACACAGCTTGGAATTGATATTTCCCGACAATCTTTGATATTATAATAACTCTCCATAGAATGTGATATAAGCAGCTACACAATTTTTACGCAGACATTTGGAAATCCAAGGATGTACAAAACTGTAGCCTGTCAAGCCTATGGCAAGGAACTACATTTTAAAGACTAAACCAAAGGACAGGATTGTGTGGCCGGTAGCAATGTAAAAAAGATTTAAGCGTGCTGTAAAGCCATGGTCACTGCGTCCCAGGAGCAATGAGAAGCCATTCAGTAAAGCGTGAAGCACAGTGAATATAGATTTCCTTCCGGGGTTTCTAAGTATTGTCCTTTTCAGAAGTTCTTCCCAAACTCTTTTCTTACAAAGATGCCTGAATTTCTGTAGCATGTCTAATTTTAACTGGTTTGGATCCATTCATTTCTACCAAAAAAAAACCACAAAAAGAGTGTGCCAGTAACCATCATGTAGAACGGCAGGAAGCTTCGTATGAGTTATGCTATTATCAGATTAGGAGATTTCCCTATCCTTCCTCTCTGTAGGACCTTGGCCGAGCCCTTCTTCCCCGAAGCTCTGTCTCCCCATTGGGAAAGGGAGGGTCATTCATGGAGAGACTCTCCTTCCAGAGGAGAATATTGCAAATTCTTCTTAGAGGGGACCTCTTATTCCCACCCCTTCTGGTCTTAGACTTTGCATTCATCCCAGATTTCTGCTTCACCCAGTGATAAAGAAGCCTCCTGCAAGGGTATTTCTGCAGCTCTTTAGCAATCTACGAAGACTGAAGAGGACAGTCTTTGTCTACATCTTGTCATGCTTGCTTGGCAGGAATGTGGGGGTTCCCTTCTGTACCTCCAAGAATCCTGAGCATTCTCTCCTCTGGTTGGGGAGAGAGTTGGATTCCCAGGGACTCTCTCTCCCAGAGAGCAGAATCCACAGAGGGTCCCATTTCTGCCCTACATCCAGGGAGCTGGATTACAAATCTCCACTCCTCTAGGAAGTTGTGACTTTGGTCACATCCTGGTAGTTTTCGGAATGATTTCTAGAAGTTTCTCAAATCTATTCGTTGCTTCCTACTACCTGAGTCAGGCCACCTCCTGTTTGCTTCCCACTTTCTCAAAGCTACTCCATTCATGTCCTGCTCACCAATACCCCTTCTTCCCATACCTCTGTGCACCCCTTAAGGCCATGCACAGCTGTGTGCCTCCCTGGGTGGCTTCCAGGTGGAATCATTTGGGAGGGAATGTGTACCACGTTTTAGGCTCTCTGCTCTTGTTGACACGGCTTTCAACTTTGCCAATGGTGGACATTTTGTCAGCCAGTGACCTACAGGGAGGATAAGGCAGAAAAGAGCTTGTGCAGTAGTGTAGCTTGGTGGTAGAGCACTTGCCCAGGATATGCAAAGACCTGGGTTATGCACACACCTCCCCCCACTCAGTCCTTGGAGTGTCTTCCTTACTCTCGTTGCTGGGACAAATACCCAACACTCAAACTTAGGGAAGGAAATGTTTATTTAGCTCACTGTTACTGGAGGTTTCCCAGTTTAAAGCAGCCTGAATTACGGAGCGAGACCTGGGGGCCTTATTGGCTCAGGGGAGAAGGTCAGCGCCTCTGTCTTCTCCAAACATCTTCCTGCTGAAGGCGGCCTCAATCACAGACACCGCTGTCCCACGCTACAGGGTCTGGAGGAGAGGCTGGGGCTAGGGCGAGGCTGTGTCCAGCATGAACGCTGTCCACACCTCCAAGGGAAGCTGCTGGCCTAGGGGCGTGGGAATGTAGCTCAAGCTGCCAGTTTTAACAGTGCCTCTCTGGCCCCGCCCATTAAGCCCCGCCCAGCTCACCTGGCCACGCCCCCAAGCCGCTCGCAGCTTTCTGAGCCGGGGTCCACCCCATGATTTGCATGAGGCTTTCAGGGGACAACTAGACGCAAACCATAACAGAGAGTGAGTCCCTGGCACTCTCTGGATAAGGTTCAGACATCCCAGTGATGGCTCCTGAGGCCACCCAGCTCTTGCCCTTTTGTCACCCTGCTGACTGCTGCATGCTTATCTTTGGTCTTTCTTCACCCTTTATTTACATTCGCATTCCAGTTGCACTAAGTGGTTGGTTCCCTGAGAGAATCTTCTCAGCTCCAGACCTCCGCATGCGTTGTTGTTGTTCTCTGGACCTGGTTAACGCACACTCCTCTGAAACTCAGCTCAGATGGCTCTCCCCCACACCTCCACAATCAGGCAGCCTTTCCGGATTAAAATCATCTGCCCGGACTTTGCAGCTTTCCTCTTAGTGCTCTGACCCACTGAGAGAGCCACTGTGGATAACCTTCCTCTGCCATTGGACTTTGAGTCTCCTGAAGGCAAGGCAAGGCTGTGTTGTCAGCTTCATATAGCTCAGGGCTGGGCACACTGGAAGTGTTTGTTGAATGAACAATACATGAGTTCAAATGGTAAACAGTTGTATTCATCACAGGATTTCTGAGAAGGAAGGTGCTGGCTCTTCCTCTACCCTCTTTGCCCTTTTCTCCCGACACACTTCCTCCAGAACCAAGGCTTGGCATAATTCAGTCCTGGACAGCAGTTCTGCATTTCAGGGAAATGCCTGTGGTTTCTACGGAAAGCCCCAGAGAATCCCGTGGTGGCACACACCCATAATGTTAGCGCTTTGGGAGGCCGAGGCTAGAGGGACAAGAGTTTCAGGCTCTCCTGGGCAGCTTAGTGAGAACTTGTGTCACTCCGAGTCCAATGTACATAGTGAAACCCTGTGTAGACCTTTACCAAATACATTAAAAAGAAAAGAAGAGCCAGGTGTGGTGGTGGACGCCTGTAATCCCAGCACTTGGGAGGTGGAGGCAGGTTGATCAATGTGAGTTCAAGACCAGCCTGGGCTACAAAAGTGAGCTCAAGGCCAGCCTGAGCTGCATAGTGAGACCTTGTCTAAAAAAGACAAAAGAAAAAAGAAAGAAAGAAAGAAAGAAAGAAAGAAAGAAAGGAAGAGTTCAGGATGTAATTCGGTGCAGAGCCCTGGGTTCATTCCCCAGTCCTTCAAAGGAAGAAGAAAATTCTCAGAGCATTTTTTTTCTTGGTTCTGCTAACCAATCCAGGACAGAATTTTTGGTTGACTAAAAATCTTCATCAGCATTTTTTAAAATTACAGTACCTTGATTGATTGATTGACTGATTCATTGATTTCTTTTTTCTTTTTTTTTTTTTTTTGCAGGACCGGGGTTCAAACTCACAACCTTGCACTTGCCCAGCAGGCACTTGTGCCTTGGAGCTATCTCCCCAGCCCCTCATTGATTTCTATTATGGCCAGCTCAGCCTGCCCTGGGGGTGGGGCCAGTGCAGCATGTGGTGCTGGGGGATTGAGCTGCAGTCCTTGTGGTTGCCTGAGCTTGCCTAAGCAGGTGCTTTAGACCACTGAGCTATCTCGTCAGCTCAGCATTATTTTTATTTTAATTTTTCCCTAATTTTTTCTTCAGTCTTTTTGAAACAGAGTCTTGCTATATGGCTCAGGCTGGGCTTGAGCTCACTTTGTAGCCCAGGCTGGCCTTGAACTCAGAATGATCCTCCTGCCTCAGCTTCCTGAATGCTGGCATTGCAGATGTGTGCCACCACACCTGGCTCTATTTCCTCAATTTTTTTTTGTTTAACCAATTAATTAATTTTTCAAAAAATGTACATGGTACAAGGTCTATAGGGACTCACTACACAGACTGGACTTGGAGTGATCCTTTCTGTTTTTTGCCTCCCAAGCACCATATCTAGTCTTGTCTCAGCTCACCCTGGGGGCGGGGCTGGTACCGCAACTCAATTTTATTTTTATTTTTTTCAATTTGGAAGTAGATACTTTATTAACTGAGCAAATCATAAAAACGCCATGGGAGATACCTTAGTTCATCCTTCTAATAGGCCTGTTGATCTGATCTTCCCTGTTTCCAGCCTCTCCACCTTCCACACAGTGCATGGTCTTTTTCTTCATTTTACCTCGTGGAGATGAGAACTTCAATGGCCACAGGAAGTTATTTGCCTCTTTGAAGCATTTTCCAACAGTATGGATCTCATGAATCAGATCCTCCATGCAGATGATGCCATATTTACCAAGTAATGGAGCAATCAATGAATTATCTGTCAGGACGATTCGCTTCTTACCGATTTTGCCATAGCCACGCTTGTATATTAGTTCATTTACTGACTTCAGGCTGGGTACCCCCATGTAATGTGTGGCTCCACAATTCTCAGCATGTTAATTGAAGCCTTGTTGAGCTTAACGAAGGTGCCATTGAAGACTTGGCGAAGACAAAGAAGCTGCAACACCTTGCAGACCTTTGGGTTCACACCATTGATACCCCTTGGTCCAGATGACAAATGCCAGTTTGGGCTCCACAGGGACATAGAAGATGCCAGCTTTTCTGGCCAACCTAGCTATTCATATCTCAGTTCTGTATTCCTTATGGTAGTGCCTGGCTTTTTCATCAATGAGCTTCCTCTTACCTTGAGAAGCATCTTCTGGGCAAACTTCTTTTTCAGACGCTTTATCTTCAACTCTGCAAAATGCCTTTGCTTTTTCTTAAGGGTTTCTGGCACAACGGGAACCTTCTTTTTCTTCTCTTCTACACCCTCGATGGTCCTAGTCAGAAAATAATGGCATCTCTATTTTTATTTTTATTTTATTTTTTATTATTTTTATTCTTGTTTCAGAACCTTTGTTTGTTTATTCATTCATTTTTATGGCCGGCTCAGCCCACCCCGAGGGCAGGGCTGGCGCAGCATGTGGTGCCGGGGATTGAACCGCAGTCTCTGAAGCCGCCCAAGCTTCCCCTAGCAGGTGCTTTAGACCACTGAGCCATCCCGCCAGGCCCCGGCATCTCTATTTTTAAAGAAACTTTGAATAAGAAGTTTCAAGCACATAGAAAAGTTGAATTTCTTTTTTTCTTCCTTCCTTCCTTCCTTTCTTTCTTCCTTCCTTCCTTCCTTCCTTCCTTCCTTCCTTCCTTCCTTCCTTCCTTCCTTTCTTTCTTTCTTTCTTTCTTTCTTTCTTTCTTTCTTTTAATATTATGGCCAGCTCAGCCTGCCCTGGGTTTGGGGCTGGTATAGCATGTGGTACCGGTGATCGAGCCATGATCCCTGCTGTTGCCTAAGCTTGCCTAAACAGGTGCTTTAGACCACAGAGCTATCTCACCAGCCCAAAAAGTTGAGTTTTATAGTGCTCATGTGCTCATCACCTCGATTCTACCACGAGCATCTTACTTTTCTGGTTTTGGTGCGTTTCCCTCCGTCCTTCCACCCTCCAGGCACCCATCACCCCCATTCACCTTTCCAATGCATTTCAAAGCAATCACCAGCCTCAGCGTTCCTCCTAGACGCAGCCACGAGCATACAACTAACACAAATTCTACATTGTTTAGAGTTTGTTTTTTTATTTTTAAATTTCTCCTTTTAAAATTTGTACATAAAGTAGGGTGCCAAGTATTGTTTTGTCGCTTGTATTCATGATATAAAGCTTAAATCAAGTTAAATACCTATTTCTTTAAACACTTATCTTTTTGTGGTAGAAACTTTAGAAATCTTTTCTTTTAGTCTTTCAAAGTATCATTATTATTTTGTATTTTAGGGAAGGGTCTACAGGGTATTCAGAGTCTTACTACTAGACTGGACTCAGTGATCTGCCTGTTTACAGCCTCCCAAGAGCTGGAACTACAGGTGCACACCACCATGCCCATGCCCTGGCTCAATTGCTGTCTCAGCCTGCCCTGGGGGTGGGACAGGCACTTTAACCTGCTGAGCTGTTTGGCCCACCCTTCGAAGTATAAATATTATTATAAAATTATTGTGATTATTTTGTGTCGTGCTCAGAACAGGATCCAGGGCCTCACACTTGATAGACTAGTGGGTTACTCCTGAGCTGTACCCCCAACTTTTTGAAATTTGCAGTACATAATTATTATCAATAGTCTCTTCAGTTCATTCGTATGCATTTAGTTGCTGCCTTTCAGGTAGAATTTACATACAACCCAATGTAACCATCTTAAGTATGTTGTTAGAGAAATTCTGGCAAACATGTAGACCTATGCCCCTGACATCTCTGCTGAGAATGGATGGAGAAGATTCAGCTGGTGTGGTGGCCTGGGCCTGTCATCCCATCATTTTGGGAGAGATGGAGGATTGCAAAATTGAGCCCAACCTGGGAAACTTTTTTTTTTTTTGTCTTTTTGAGACAGGGTCTCACTGTGCAGTTCAGGCTGGCCTTGAGCTCACTTTTGTAGCCCAGGTTGGTCTCTAACTCACACTGATCCTTCTGCCTCAGCCTCCCGAGTTCTGGGATTACAGGTGTGCGCCACCACGCCCAGCTCAACCTGGGAAACTTAATGACTTAGATCTGTCTTAAAATATAAAATAAAATAAAAAATTTAAAGACCACATATATGGCTTCAAGTGAAGGTCCTGGGTTCAATATCCAGTCCTACAAATAATAATAAAAACAAACAAAAACAAACATTGAGCTGGGTGTGGTGGCACATGCCTGTAATCCCAGCACTTGCGAGGCTGAGATAGGAGGATGGATGCGAGTTCGAGACCAGGCTGGGGCTACAAAAGTGAGCTCAAGGTCAGCCTGAACTGCATAGTGAGACCCTATCTCAAAAAGACAAAAGACAAAACAAAAACAAAACAAATATTGGAGAGTTGCCAGCCTGCAAGAGGGCTCCCTCCTACTGCCTCCCAGTTCATTTCTGGCTTTTGGGGGTGGGTGGAGACTTGGGGAAGGAATGAGAGGAGAAGAAGAGGCAGAGCCTGGGGCCAGGACCCAGAGGAGCTCATGGACTGTGAGATATTTGCCAATAATAATAACTATACTGTTCAGGATGCATTAAGGGCTCCTTCAGTCATCTCCACCTCTCCTCACCATCTATCAGTGGTGAGATTACCCCATGGGATATTGGTTAGCATCACTAGAGAGGGACTTCTTGCTCTCTTGTTTCTTTTTTTTTTTTTTTAAATTTAGTGCAGGGTCTATAGGTCTCATGACACGGATCAGACTTGTACCGATCCTCCTGTTTTCAGCCTCCCAAGCGCTAGGATTACAGGCGCGTGCCACCACGCCCAGTCTCATGCCCAGTCTCAATCCCCATTTCAGTGCACCCCGGGGGTGGGGCAAGCAACACATGCTGGGAATTGAACCCCAGTTCCTGCACATGCCCAAGCAGGTGCTTTAATCCACTGAGCTATCCAGCAGGTCCCTTGTTTCCTTTTTGTGTTTAACAGTTGGGGAGCACTGGCGAGGTGCTGGAGGTGGGGGACGGGAGGGACATTTATTTTCCTAGCTGCTTCCTGGAGGTAGGATGCCTCAGTCTGGTGTGTCTTTGGCAGAAGGGCTTGGCTCCTTCCCGGTGATCCTCCTCACTGCTGGGCCCAGGCAATGGCTACCTTGAGCGCCTCCACATCCTTTGTGGTTTCCCAAGCCACTGCCTCCACCCTCTCTATTAAACTCTTCCCAGTAACAGCTCCCCAGATGAGTTTGCTGTTTGTTTCCTGCTGGCCCTGGGTGCTGAAAACTTCCTTGGTATCTGACAGCTGTTCCAAAGGCTTTGTAGGAAATAACCCAATTTAATCCCCTCACAACCTGTGTAGATACGGAGGCCTGGAGAAGCGATGACACTTGCTCCGAGGATTTTCAGGTCCGCCCAGGATCTGAACTTAGCGATTGTCTTGACTTAATTGTAAGGGCCGCTGGTAGTCACTGGGGCTTTAAGCCAACAGATCCGGTGGGTGTTTTGGCAGCGCTCTCTGGTGGCGTGGAGGAGAACCTGCGGTCCAGTTCTGTGCAAGCTCAATAGGCGAAGCGTCACTCAAAGTTGACTAGGACATCAACCTTGAGCTAAACCTTGCAGGAGGAGCTCTGACACATGGACTTTGCCCGGGGTTTCTAGGACATCTACTTGGAAGAGGTGATGTTGGGACATGGCCTTAAAAGACGAGTAGCACGTGCGAAAGGCTGGGAGTCAAGGTTCATTTGGGGAAAGAATTTTGTCCCTAGAACTTTGTCCTGTAACTCACGTAGGAGCTGGTGAACTAGCGAACTTCAGGTTGTTGACACCTGACTTGATCGGTATGCACTTAAAAATAACCAGTTTTATTTATTCTAGAAGCTTCCAACTAACGCCTACTATAGCCCAGCGACCGTTCTGGGCTGCACCAGGGTCTGCCTTGTTCACTGTGGCACCCTTGGAGACAGAGTCAGGGAAAGTTTCTAGTGGAAGGGATGAGTAGAATTAGAAATAAATGGGGACAGGAAAGAGCTATTGGGAATGAGGGTAAAGTAGGTGGGATTGTGGGTGGGTCTGGAACTAGATGGGAAATAAGTGGAAAGTCTTCAAGCCTTACATTCTCATTAACTTTAAAAATAAATCATTGTTAGCTCAGTGGAGTAGTGCGCCCCTATAATCCTGGCACTCTGGAGCCCAAGGCAGGATGATCACCTCAAGTCTGAGGCCTGCCCAGGCTACATAGTGAATTCACAGAGAAGTGGTTATGTCCTATATTCCGGGAATTTGGGAACTCATACTGCAGAAATACCCAGTTTTTTTTTTGGGGGGGGGGGAAGAAGACCAAACAAACCATGATGCCAGTGTTTATGTACCAGGAGACAAGGCATTTGTGCCTTCCCACATCCTCTCAGCTGTCCCCTTCTAGCCAGAAAATGAATGAGGAGAGAAACAATCTGTGGAAAGCCCATAGCTGGCAAATTATAAAGTCAGGATTTGAATCCTGGACAGACTGGCCCAAGGTTTAAACCACTTTCCTCCACTGCTGCAGTGACCTTTTCTGAGACTTTCATATATTTTCTAAACCCATACTTGTTTCTCTTCAGTGATTTTTATCATAGATAAAAGACAGAGTAAAATGCTGGAGATGTAGTTCAGTCTGAAGGATCTGGGCTCAGCCCTCAGTATCAACAAAACAAAATAGAAAAAAGCAGCGGGTTATTATCTGGAGGATGTGAGCTATAGCACGAGGGGAGGCTTTTCAAAGAACAAAGAAAGGGGCCTGGCAGGATGGCTCAGTGGTCTAAAGCGCCTGCTTAGGAAAGTTTGGGCAGCTGCAGGGACCGCGGTTCAATCACCGGCACCACATGCTGTGCCAGCCCTGCCCTCAGGGCAGGCTGTGCTGGCCATAAAAATAAATAAATAAACAAACAAAAATTCTGAAACAAAGCCAGGCGTGGTGGTGCACACCTGTTATCCCAGCACTCGGGAGGCTGAGGCAGGAGGATCGGTGCAAGTTCGAGACCAGCCTGGGCTACGAAAGTGAGCTCAAGGTCAGCCTGAACTGCATAGTGAGACCCTGTCTCAAAAAAAAAAAAAAAGTTCTGAAACAAGAAAAATAAAATAAAATAAAATAAAAAATTAA
>PVJA010045633.1:0-15523 GCA_004027025.1 Myocastor coypus | reverse complement strand
GGGGGGAAGACGTATATTTAGAATTATCCAGCTGGACTCAGTTTAGATGATTCCAATTTTGTTGGCAACATCCAATGCATCATAATCAGGAACCAATCGAACATATGCCTTCTTCTCTCCATCAGGCCTGATTAGGGTATTGACCTTGGCAACATCGATGTCATAGAGCTTCTTTACAGCTTGCTTGATTTGGTGCTTATTGGCTTTGACATCCACAATGAACACGAGTGTGTTGGTGTCCTCAATCTTCTTCATGGCTGACTCTGTGGTCTGGGGGAACTTGATGATGGCATAGTGATCAAGCTTGTTTCTCCTGGGGGCACTCTTCCGAGGGTATTTGGGCTGCCTTCGAAGCCGCAGGGTCTTGGGACGGCGGAAGGTGGATGATGTTCTTACCTTCTTCTTTCTGTGGCTAAGGATGCCTTTTAGCACGGCCTTTTTGGCCTTCAAAGCTTTTGCTTTGGCTTCAGCTTTGGGAGGGGCAGGAGCTTCCTTCTTCACCTTCAGCGCCATCTTGGTAAAAAGCTAGTGGCCTATTTTTAAAACAAGGTGTTTGATCTTTCGTTGTTGAGTTTTAAGAATTCCTTGTTTATTTTGGATACCAGTTCTTTAATAGCTATGTATTTTGCAAGCATTTTCCACTGTGTTTCTTATCTTCTTGCTCTTTTGATATTGCATTTCTTAGAGCAGAAGTTTTTAGGTTTATCAATTCTTCATTTTCATGGATTATGCTTTTGAAGTAATCATTACATCACAAATCATATAGGATTTCTCCTATGGTATCTTCTAGGAGTTTTATAGTTTATCATCTCCCATTTAGGATGATGAACCATTTTGAGTCAACTTTTGTCAAACATATAAAATCTGTCTAGACTCATTATTTTATAGAATGCCCGGTTGTTTCAACATCATTTGTGAAAGCACATTTACTTCATTATATTACTGTTGGCTCTTTGTCAAAGATGAGTCAGCTACATTATCTCAGTCCAGTCCTAGACGCTCCATTCTGTCCCATGAATCTATTTGTCTATTCCTTCAACAATATCACTCTCTTTCATTTGCTTTAGTTGCATAGAAAGTCTTGATGGTAGGTGGTGTTAGTCCTTGAATTTTGTTCTTCTCTTTCAAGGCAGTGTTGGCTACTTTGTGTCTTTTATCACTTTATGTAAACTTTAGGACCAATTTGCTGATAGTCACAAATTAACTTGCAAGGCTTTTGTTTGGGAGTGCATTGAATCTATACATCAAATTTGGAAGGACTGAAATACTGACAATGTTAAGTTTTCCCATCCATGAACATGGCCTATTTACTTAGTTCTTCGATTTCTTCCATCAGTTTCTGTTTTCCTTACATAAGTCCCTTAACATTTTGTTAGACATATATGTAGTTATTTGGTAGGGGAGTTGTTGTGTTTTCAGTTTCAAATTCCACTTGTTCATTGCTGGTATATGAGAAAGAAGCTTATTATTTTTTAAGATATATTTATTTACTTATTTGATAGAGTAGAACTATGCAGCTCAGACTCATAGTGATTCTCCTGTCTCAGCCTCACCAGTGCTGGGATTACAGATATGGACCATGATATCTGGTTTTTGTGGCCAACGCAGTGTGGGGCTCTCATGGCATGTGATTCTGGGGGTCAAACCTAGATTCTTGCACTTTCCAGGCAAGACTTAGACCACCAAACTATCTCCCTGGCTCAGAAGTTTACTTTCATTAGCCTAAAGTTTATATGCTACAACTTTAGCATAATCACTTACTAACTCCAGGTTTTTTTCTTTTTTGGTTGTTGATTTCTTTTTTCACATACATAATCATGTCACCTAGGCAAAAAGACAATTTCAGTTTTTTTTCCAATTTGAGTATGTATTAAGTCATTTTCTTTTGTAATTGCATTACTATGTCTTTCAGCATGATGTTAATCAGCAATGCTGAGAGGAGAGATCCTTACTTTGTATTAGAAGGATATTTTTCACTTGTATATTAGATTTCTCTAATCTCACTGCTTAAACTTTCAAGACTTTCTCATAGTTCTTAGAGCCAAATTCATGACTCTTCAATCTTCAGTAATTTTCTATCGCTTACTTTTCACTCATTAACCACTTAACATTCAGTAAAGATGTTCAATTTTCAGAAGAGGCCAAACTCTTCCTGAGTGAAAACCTTTTACCACTGTTGTTCTCTAGGTCCAGAACATTCCCACTTTTAGATATTGCAAATGGTGCTAAACAGGGGAGACCTTCCTGCTTGCTCTCTTCTAGTTAGTATCAGTCTTACAATATTATTTTCTTTCTTTTATAGCTCATAGTGCTGAATTATCACAGTCACTCATTTCCCTGTGTGCTTTTATATCATTTATCTCTTCTAGTAGAATGCCTGGCCATACACATGAAGAGAATAAGGAAGATGCCAAAGACAAGCAGAATTCTCAAGGGTCACTTAAATATTAAATATGGTCACTTAAATATTAAATATTAAATATGAGCCCAGAAAAGAATGTAGGGAAGGACCAAAAGAATTATAAATGCACATAAATGCACAGCATCTATCTTTTATCTCTCAGTGCTTTCTTTTCTCTTCCATTTCATGATGAAACTGTGGGAAAAGTCAAGGCAAAACCAGAAGGGCCCACGAAAAGAAAACCTGGGCCTAGAAGGGTCTCACTACTAGAATGGACTCATAGTGATCCTCCTGTTTACAGCCTCCCAAGAGCTGGGATTATAGGAACATGCTACCATGCCCTGTCTTAATTGACGTCTCAGTACACCCCAGGGATGGGGCTTGCACTTACAGGCATTTTAATTCACTGAACTACTTGACCAGCCCTTTTTTCTTCTGTTTAAAAGGCACTTTTGTATGAAGAAGAGAAGCTTTAGACAGATTTGACTGGAAGGGTTAAATTGAAAAAAATCTGGCTTAATAATGTACAAGGATTAGAATAAGTCTGCTTATAAACAGCATATTAAATTTATCATACTCATATATTAGATGTAAAGTGAAAGGCTCAAATTAACAATATTTTTCATCTAATATAGTAAATGTAAGTGTGAACAACTGGAATAAATTACGACTGAATAAGGCTTGGTTAATTTAGAATCTATAGGAGATAAAATGTTCACATAAAATGAGAAGTAGTTGAGTAATAGCAGTTGTTTTAAAAGACCCAGTGTTGGCAGAATATACTGGCTCTTACTTAATATTAAAGGTGATTTTTCATAATATATCGATAGTTTTGTCTCTAACAATTCCATAATACAAGTGGATATTCAAACAGAAATGTGCTAGTCTCTAATTCTTTTTCTGATATAAGTGCCTAGATACTTGGGAGTGAATTTCTCAAGTATTCAGGATGGTTCAGTTGATCAGCCAGTGGGCTGAGCAGTGGGATGAGGGGAAATTTCCTATTGCTGGACATGCAGGTAAGAGTTAGACTACAGTAGTCTCCTGTGAAGGGCAAGATGAATTCTTGCAGGTATAATTGGACCAATGCACCATCTATTCTCCACAATTTTGTTGGTGAAGTGTCATCTGGACTGCTCTATGACATCATTTCATAGCTAAATATAATGTAGATAGCAAGATCTTGAATTATATCTTTGTTTTAAATCCTGGCCTTATCTCATCTCAGTATAGGGCAGTCAAGACAATCTCAAAAATTTGGAGCACTCGCGTGTTGTTTTTGTTTTTATTTCCAAGTATACCACTAAGCTATATTAATCAAAAAGAATCATGACACTAATATAAGAATGCACATATAGGACATTGGAATACAGTTTAGAGTCAAGAATAAACCACTTTATGTATGCCCTATTGCTTTATTTTATAAGGTGGCAAATCTATTCAAAATGTATCATTTTTTAACAGATGGTTGGGATAATGGATTCTCATATACAAAAGAAGAAAAACAGATCCCTGAAGATCATAGCATATGTAAGGTTTTCCTAAAAATTAACCAACAGAATAAACATGAGATTTACAAGAAAATAGGGCTAAGTCTTGATCATGGATTGGTAACAGGTGCCTAAGGTAAGGCACAAAAAGCACAAAGAATAAAAGTAGAAATAAACTGGAGTTCATAAAATATTTGTAGTATTACAGGACAGTATCAAGAAAGTGAAGACAATCTACAATAGGAAAGAAAATATATTTTCAAACCACAAATACATTGAAAGTCAAATATCTAGAATATCTAAATAACTTTTAGCATTCAACAATAGAAAATCCAATTGAAATGGACAAAGGAGTTGAATTTCTTAAAAGAAGAAATAGAAGTGGTCCACAAGAATTAGTCGTTAGGGAAGTGTTACCCAATATCACAGTTACATGCTACTTAAGACCTATTAGGATGGCATTAATAATGACAGTAAAGCAGAAAACAACAAGTGATGTGAGAATGTAGAAAAATTGGATTGTGCTTATGTTGCTGCTGGGAATGTGAAGTGGTAGGGAAACATTTTGATGTTCCTAAAAACATTTAAACAGTATTACCATACTGTTTTACTCTGTAATTCTATTCCTACATATATACCCTCAAAGAGCTGAAAATAGGGATGCAAAGAAATAGGTTGATGTGAAGTTATTCTATGAAATACATTGAAATTAGAAACAACCCAAATGTCCATCAATGAATGCATAGACAAATAAGATACAGCACAAATATAAAATAGAACAGTATTCACTTCCCAAAAGGGATGAAGCACTGATACATATTATAATGTATCAGTAACCTCCAAAACCATTATAATGTATAAGAAGCCAGGTTCAAACAGTTTAATATTGTACGATTACAATCACTGACTTGCTTGTGGTTAGGCTTTGGATGTAGACTTCAGGGAATATGGGGCAGATTGCACATGGAAGTAAGAAGAGCTATTTCGTGATTGTATAACAGTTGTGGAATTAAGGACAAAAGCTTATTTGAGAACAGTGGTAAAATAGACTAAGGGAGAATGTGAGAGAGTGACAGGTGATAGCCCAGTGGAAGAAAATTGACTTTGAAAGTGAAGGCAGAATGATCAGAGGCCAATCTAGTGTTTGCTTGGCTTCTGAAATGCATCTATTCCTATTTCATTCTATCATATAGTTATATGTGTATATACATTCCACTCAGAAAGCAAAATAGGGCCAAACACTTCTTGTGCTTCCTATCTATGAATAATGCTCCCAGTGGGTCTTTGCACCCAGACATTTGTCAAGCCAGCTATTCTATCATCACTGGCAAAAGGAACCAGATTAGCTGTAATAATTATTTCAGGTTATTAAAGTGAATTCATTCCTTTCAATTGAGATGGATTTCCCCCCATAATTTGTATATTGTCATCTCCTCAAGAATATCAAACTTGCAATTCTGTAACAATCTGATAAATCACAAATAGGAAGAGCAACCAATCTCTTGGATACTCTGTTTCTGCCTTCTTTCTAGCTACAAATATGTACTTTTACTTGCTGTTCTAAGTCTGGTTTTATTATCTAACAAGGTACTTTACCAAGAGTCCAAGATCTGAGTTAATGATCTCTGAGATGTTACGCAAATTTTTTGGAATTCCAAGTATATACTGTCAGTCTTTCCATGGTCACTATGGAAACTATAGCCTAGAAAAATCCAGTCACTTATTTCAGTATGACCTACCCCTTATAAAACTAAATTAGCCATTTCTAATAAACTTAAGCTTTTAAAATTGTTCCTTTACTAAATTGCTGGTAATTGTATTCATTAATATTCTTACCATGACCAATAGCACAATTAATATGAAACCAAGTCAAAATCTATCAAGACAGCTCTGTTGAAATGGGAAAACTTTTGGACTTCAAATTTGGACATCTGCTATTACAATAGATCCTGTCATTTATTCCCTGACCCTGATGCATGTCATATTACCTTTCTGAGCCTCAGTTTCTTAGAATGTAGTATGGGCCAATACACCCACCTCAGTAAAAGCCGTGTTGGCATCAACGAACTGAGACATAATTAGCTCATGACGGTTGCAAAACAAATATTTATTATTGTAATTATGATTCCATTAATTTTCTGTCTCTATGTGATTGGTAAGGCAGATTACAATTAGGTAAAAGAAATCAATAGTTTCTCAGTTAAATTAACTACAGCTTCTGAACTCTTCCTCTCACAAAGTGTTTTTGGTGCTAGTAAATTGTTACTACATCACAAAACTAATCTTTGGAACTGATATTAACTTGTAGTTATGTATGAAATGGAAACAAAGAACATAGAGATAGGTCACAAAATACATTTTCAATCCTGGGGATGGATTTGAACTTCTTGTTTGCATTTATTCACTACAAGTTCAGAAAAATCAAACACAAGTTTGGAGCAACTCACTGCAGTATAAATCTAGCACACATTTATACATGGGAGCAAGGACACACACTCGGGAAAAGTAGCTTAGCTCTCTGGTTCATCCACCAAACATTTTGTCTAGAAATTCATCTCTCCAAAGTGCACTATTAAAGAACTATCTTAGAAATCTAATTACTTTGTATCACTTCTAATTACTACATTTTTTACATCTTCAATTAGATATAGTGTTATGACTTATGCCTAATTTTCCCCGCAAAGCTTCATGCAGTCATGGGGTGTACTTCTAGAGTTTGTGATTAACTCATGATCCACTGGGATTACTGGTGTGAGCGCTGCTCAGATTATAGGTGTAAATACTGCTGGGATTGTGGTTGTGAATGTTAGACCTGGCCAGGGGCAGACAGATTGAATGCAACATAGAGCATACAACTTGCTCTCTGTTGCCATTGTGGCTGCTACTCCTTCGCTCTCTGCTCTTTGCTACTGCCATGAAAGGTTGCTGTCTGCCGTGTGATGCTCTGCCTTGGTGCCAGCTGAGTGTGGACTGAAACCTCCACTAACTGTAAGCAAAATAAACCTTTCCTTCTCTAATTTTGAGTGTTGGATATTTTTTCCCAGCAATGAAAGAAAAGAAACCAAGACAAAATTCATTACCTGAGAAGTGGGGTCATTGCTATGACTACCTGACTATGTAGATTATTAGCCTTGGGGAATAGCTTATGAGAAGATATAGCAAAGGCTAAGAGACGTCACATACAAGAGAACCACTGGAACAGCTTCAGCTGCTCTGGAAGGGAGATTCTGGTCAGCACTCAGAAGGCTGATAGAAATCGTGCCTGTAAAGACCAAGCTGAGGCAGTTTCTGCTGGGAAAAAGGACTATACTGGTTGTTGGGCTCCAGATGTTGTATCCTATTCTTGGCAGGAAGTCTATTTGCGTTTTGCTCATTCTTTGAGGCTTTGCCTGAGACTGAGATTAAGAACAGCAGACTGATTAATCTGAAAAAAAGGAATTTAGAAGCAGCTGAATATTGAGGCAGTAGCATGGCTATTGTTAGGGGCTTTTAGTAAAATTTATGTTGAGAATCAAGAGCAAAGATCACAGCAGGGTGATTTAAAATGTTGTGAGTTTGTCCACAATGGAAGTGCTAATAAAGCTGTAGAACATAAAGACAGAGCTGAAAGGATCTCTATTGCCCAGAAGGAACAAGAGAATGAAAAGGAGACCTGAGGGCATTACTGGAGGCAAAAGGATTCCACCCTTTGCAGACTCAGAATTACAAGAGTGAGGGCTTTGCTTTGAGGAAAAAGCTGCCGAGCTCCATGTCCCAGAATGGCAGCAGCAGCCACACCAAGTTTGAGAATGGTGTCAGCATGGAGCATTTATTCCTTGGAATCAGGGTCAGAGTGATCAATGATTCAAGAACTCAACCCCGATAGCCAGGAGAGAGAAAAGCCTGTAATGCTCAAGCTGGCAGCATACCTTGGCATCATCCACATGGCATTGGTTTTTGGTACTTGCAGAATGCAGGAGTTCAGTGGTTCAGTAGGCTTTCACCTAGATTTCAGAAGAAAGTATGCGATGCCATGTAGTGTACTCCTCAAAGGGCAGATAGACTGAATGCAACATAAGGGAGACAACTTGCTCTCTGTTGTCATTGGTGTCCTACTCATTTCTTTTGCTCTTTGCCGCCACCATGTAAGGTTGCTCACTGTCATGTGCCACTCTGCTTTGAAGCCAGCTGAATGTGGACTGAAACCTCCGCTAACTGTGAGCTAAATAAACCTTTCCTTCCTTAGTTTTGGATGTTGTGTGTTTTATCCCAGCAATAAGAGACAAGTAACAAGTAACTATATATATATATATATATATATATATATATATATATCCTATCTAATTTGGTATAAATATGAGATTTCTTCCACCAATATAACTGCCACCAATCAATATCAGGATAGAATTACATTGCTATGATTTTTGTTAATGCAGCTTGCATGAGATATCAAGGATCAGGCTCATTCACTTTAATATATTATAGTACTTCCTAGACCTGTGTGCTGGTAATACCTTGGCTATAGTAGTTCAGGGTTAGTGAAACAGAGATACTTTCAATAGCTAAGTGACATGAACTTATACACTTGCACTACCTCTTTATAATGATTACCTTCTTGTATTAGTCAATGAAGTAGAGCAAAAGAAAAAACTCTTTATACCCCTGATTGTGTGAGATACCTGATCCAAGAACTCATCCCACACCTGGGTGGTTACTTAGGAAACTCAAACCCTTATCCAGAGTGCCCTTGACATTTCAGAGTATACAAGCTTCTTTGTATAGTATCTTCAACTCTAACAAAACTGTAGCACCCAGCCCTCTATATTTCTAATTCTGGTGCCTGCAGTCAAAGATGGGTGGATAAATATTTCACAATTTTCCCACCACAGGAAGAAAAAGGCAAGATTCACAGTGAACACATGTTTCCATAGTATAACTACTTACTACTACTACTACCATAGGGAAACAAGTTCATAGTGGATGAGTTAATTTAGTAGCTAAACTTTTATAATTTCTACCCTTCTTTCAGTCTCATTTCCCATTCCTTTTTCCACATTCAATCTATATTGATAATGTACCACTGTATTCAAAATATTCAAAATGCTTTATTTTACAGCTCACTGGAGTTTCATGAGCAACTCCATTTGTTTTTAATGCCCTTTTTGCCTGAAGAATAACTGAAACTCAAACCTAAGGCTGCAGGCTTGCTGTGACACTCTTCTTAGCCATTCATCTACATATCTATTTCACAAGTCATTGTTGAGCTTCTATCAGATCATAGAACTGACCTTCCTATTGCATTTATGTTTCTTGGAGCAATTGAAAGTCAAAAACAACTACAGCCCATGTTTTTAGTCTGTATATGTACAAATATGATGCTGATAATGTAATGTACATGTCAACCTAAAATAACCCACTTCCCCTTTCTTTGGAGAGATTTTTCTCTATTCTGAGCATATGCCTTCAGTGTTTCTTATTGCTCAGTACATTTTCTTGCTCCTCTCTCTAGAAGGTGTATAGTATGCTGGTAGGTTCCACAACATGAAAAGACCACCTATGTTTTCAACATTGTACTTTCAAAATTTCTCAGAGAGCTGTGGAAGTAATAAGGATTAGATGAACTAAGCTTTAAAAACAGAAAATATTTCCTAGTCTTGGAAATTTGCTATGGGATGTGCTCATGATCAGGACAGGTCTTCACCTACAAAGTGAATCTAGGTTGGAAGGGAAAAGAAACCAATAAAAGATTTCAGTACTATCGAAGAGTGGGTTAATAAGTCAAAACCTGCCTCCCATCCAGTCATAATGGGGATGTGGCAGGGCAGTCTAAAATTCAAGGGCAGATAAACCCCTTAAGGTCAGGCCAGAGCTGATATTGCAGTCTTTTTTCTTTTTTTAACTTTATTTATTTATTTATTTATTTATTTATTTATTTATTATGGCTGGCTCAGCCTGCCCTGGGGGCGGGGCTGGCACAGCATGTGGTACCACGGAACCACGGTCCCTGCCACCATTGCCTAAGCTTTCCTAAGCAGGCGCTTTAGACCATTGGGCCATCCCGCCAGCCCCTGATATTGCAGTCTTGATGAAAAAACTCTTCTCTGGGAAATCACAGATTTTGCTCTTCCAGACTTTTGACCGAACAAGGCATGTTGTTCATTGAGAGTCACCTGAATGTAGATGTTAATGACGCCTACAAAATACCTTAAAAATAACATTTAGATTAGTATTTGATTAAATTGATATAAAAATGGCCATCAGGACTAGAAATTTTAAAAGTTTCCCTCAAGGAGTAAAATCATTCTCTGTTGAACATCATTAGGCAAAAAGATCAAGCAGTAAAAAGACCACAGAAGCTCCTCAAAATGTTTGTTGGGATTTGAAGGTGCTCAGGCAGAAGTTTGGAAGGCTGGGCTGGGCATCATTGACAGGCAAAGGTCTGCATCCCACAGTCTCTTAGGGGTGAGGCAATGCACAAAATCCAGAACATGGAGGTCCACCCTGGGGATCAGAATTAGTCTGAACCTGATTCTGCAGCCCAGGGCTATCCTTGCTTAGTTCTAGTTAGATGGAAATGACCAGCCCTTTATTCCTCTCCTCTGCCAGAGGAAAGAGGGAGCCTTCTTGGTAAAAATATCATTTAGGCCTGTGCAGTGTTTTCATATACAAATATGGCATACTTTCAAATATGAAAATATGGTTAATGATTCATAAATATTCCAGGTACAGGTTTTAGTATATAAAGAAGAAAGATTACTGTGTTAATAGGAAGATGAGGAAATTAAACAAGAGAATTACAAAAGAAAATTACAATTTATAATGAGAAGACAGATCTTTCCTAATTTCTTTGCATCTTGATTTTAATTTTTTAGTGTTCATTTTAATATTTTAAATTTTATTAATTTTAATAAGAAAGAAATAACAATGAGATAATTTCAAAACAGATTAGTAGGACAGCCAAAATAATTAATACAATGCATATTGTTGTCTTCATAGAAGTTGGTTAGAGTACAAGATGCAGGCATAACTTTTTGAAACACTATTAGTACAAACATTTCTTCTCAATGAACTGAAAATAGTTATATGTATAGGCCAATAATAGTAGTGAATTACCAGCAAAACTGGCAATGTTGAAAGCTGTTGATTTGAGCTTTTTTCAGCTCAGCATATTAATATTGCTTTACCTTTTATTCCTCATAGTTAAACTTTTCTGCTGGATGGTTGAAACAAAGTTAAAGCAAGACCTATATAACAAAAAATGTAAATTTTGTATCTGACAAGGTCAGCCAAATCCCCTAATCCAGATGGCTGACACTGACAAAAGTTTCACAAAACGCTGTACATGGTTTCAAGTTAAATCATTTTTAATTTTTTAAATTTATGTATTTGGTACAGAGCCTTGTCATATGGCTCAGACTCAGAGTAATCTTCATGTTTCAGCCTTCCCAGCACTGAGATTATAGGGGTGTGCTACTACACCCAGTCTCAGTGACTGGCAGAGATTGTGGGACTGGGGGTCGAATCCAGGTCCTTGTGCTTGACAGGCAGGCACTTAGACCACTGAGCTATCTCTCTGGGCCTTAATTTTTTTAAAGGAAATAATAGTAGTAAAAACAAAACAAAACAGGGGATGGGGAGATAGCTCTGTGACACAAGTTCCTGCTTGACAAGTGCAAGGTCATGAGTTTCAACTTTGGTCCTGAAAAAAAAATCTTAGAAATAATACAGTTTTACTAAACAAATGACAGGAATTTAATAATGGTTATTATACTGCACATTGTTGCTTTCAAATTAGTTATTGTTGGGACTACTAGTTCAATTCATTTGGAAGGTATCATATCCCTAAATCTAACATCTAACTGTACCTATATCTTTAAAATATTTTAAAAAATAATTGGCAAAAGTAATATGAAAAATAAATAAGAAATCATAGGTTATTTCAACATAAATCGATAGCGGGTAAAGCAAGAAATTCAGAATGATGTAAAAATCAGAACTGCACAATTAACAAACTTGGCTTATTTGTTGCATTTGGAATACTGATCCAAAAATCACAATCTTTTCAAACTCACATGAACTGTTCATAAAAGTTGATCCTATCCTGGTCATTATAGAAGTCTCAAACAATTTCAAAGATTGATATTGTATAGAATATGCTCTGACCACAATGGGATCAAGAAAAAAAATCAGTAACACAGAAGTAATCAGAAAAATTATAACTACTTTAAAACTAAACAGCGAATTTCTAAGTGATTCATATATCAAAAGAAAATCAAATGAAAATGAAACACTTTGTACTGAAGTGATGGAGAGGACATATGACAACTTGCAGCATATGGTCTCTACACTGCTCAGAATGACCTCAAGTAGAGAGAAGTAAATACAATCAAACAAGTAATGATTTAAACTTCTATCTCAGGAAATGAGAAAGGTCTATCAACTCAAACTTGGGAATAAGAAAGAATATATAATGAAAATTAGAGAGAGAGAGAGAGAGAGAGAGAGATCAAGGGAAATTTAAATATATGCATAAAACAGGGGAAATCATCAAACCAATGCAGCCTATATTTTTGTGTGAAAGTATCACATTGAGTATTCCATTCACATGTAAAATTACATGTATTAACAAGCTAATCAAAACCAAAGGGCAAATACAAACTAAAAACTCGGATCCTTGAAAAGATTTGTAGAATGAATAAATCTCTAGCACAACTGATCAGGAAATAATAATGATAATATCAGAATAAAAAAGGAGAATATGTCTGCAGAGCCTATAAACATTGAATAATAGTAAAAATATTATGAAAAACTTTATACCAACCCATATGGTAATTTTGATAAAACATATCAAGTATATTCTTTATCTTAATTGAAAAATGAGAAATATGATTAAAGATAATATTTATTTAAAAATGAATGTTGTTAAAATTACTGATCAATTCTCTCATGAATGTAGATGAACAAAAAATTTTAACAAAATGTTAGAAAACTAACAGCAGTGATAAAAAGGCTAATACAGTATAACCAGTGGATTTCACTCTAGGTATGGAAGGTTAATTTGTCATTATAAAAGACTGCCAATGTATTCTATTATATATTAAGAGAAAATAGATCATTTCAATGAATAAGAGACATTGTCTGACAAAATCTGATTTCTATTCATGATTAAAATATATAACAAATGGGGCTGGGGAGATAGCTCCGAGGCACAAGTGCCTGCTGGGCAAGTGCAAGGTCGTGAGTTCGAACCCTGGTCCCCCCCCCAAAAAAAAAAAAAAATATATATATATATATATATATATATATATATATAAAACAATGTAGAAATATAAGGGAAATCTTGTAATGCAATGAAGAATATCTACAAAGGCTTGCATGATATATCTTATGCAATGGTAAAATACTAAACGCTTGTTCTTTGAGAATAAGTGTTTTCTATGATTCTGTTTAAATAAGAAATAAAATGAGCTTAATTAATCTATATGCTAGAATCCAAAATGGTAGGTACTATCTAGATGAAGAGAACACAAGGGCAGTTTCCAGAGTGCTGTCAGTGTTCTAGCTCTTGATCTGGTGACTGGCTATACATTTATATTTAATTGTTGAACATTGATTGCTCTATGCACTTATAGTAGGTGTGATTTTCTATATATTTACAAAATGACAATAAGAAATTAATTTCTAGTAAAGAGTAGCTATGTATCTATTCTGAATATTTTGTACACATGTATATATATATATATATTTTCACTACAAAATGATCCTTCATTTATATCCCCCTTTTTTGTTTGGTTTGTCAGAGGTGAGTGTTCCATTGCTGTTAGAGAAGCTGTATGTGGAGAAGTCCTTAAAAGACCTTTAGATACTTAATTCCAGTTCAAATATTGTAGGTACCTGAATTCAGCAAAATAGCCCAATATAGTCCAATAGTCCATAATAGAAGTGGGTTATCAGCACAATTTGTGAATGCCAAAAGTTGTTGACTTGAACCTTTTTCAGAAAAGAAAGGTTTGTACTAATGCTGTCTAGACAAGGTATCATGTCTTCATCTTGTCCTCTGAATAACTACTATGAAGACAACAATATGTCATGTATTAATTATTATAATTGTCCTACTGACCTCTTTTGAAACTGTCTCATTGCTATTTTTTTCTCATTAAAATGAATAAAAAATAAAATAAATCAATTTCTGATAAAAACTTAAAATTTCAATTTGTGTTTCAAATAATTGGCACTTACTTTCTCATAAGATTATTCATTGGCTTCTTTGATAGTCGTAAAGTTTCTTTCTAGGGGCTGGCAAGATGGTTCAGTGATCTAAAGTGTCTGCTTAGAAAAGCTTAGGCAACTGCAGGCAGGGACTATGGTTCGATCCCTGGCACCAACCCCACACTTACGGCAGGCTGTGCTGGCCATAATACAAAAAAAAAAAAAAAAAAAAAAAAGTTGCTTTCTAGAATGTTAAGCAAATTTAGAGTGACAGAGTAAGAACGGTCCGGATGTGGTATGTGTGTATACCAACTTCCAATGGTAAATACACTTATTATGTATTGCCAACATATAGCAATTTTATAAGGTGGTGATATCTAAATAAGAAAGAATGGAGTTGAATGACAGACATTTCAGGTTCTATTTAGAGAATTTGAGTTTCCCAGACAAAACTTAGACATGAGACAGATCTATCATCAGTTTCCCTACAACTAAATGAGTTTATCCAATATCCTACCAAGCCTCAGACAATGTAATCTTATTTTAAGAAACTGTCCCCATGTGTGCTGCTGTCCAGCAACTCTCCAAGGACAGAACTGCTCAATCATCATTGCTCTATTTCTAACTATGTTGTCCCTAATGGAGTAAAAGGCAGGTGAAAAGACCAAGTCACCCAGGGCTCAAAACGTACTGTGGGTAGTGGCAGAAATGGAAGTGAAAATAGTTTTCTGGGTCCTCCGTGAAAGAAGGATAATCCCAGAACCCTCCACACCAACAGCAATATGCCAAGGGAAGTAACTCCTAAAGCTGTTGTCCAAAAAGTATTCTCCAAAGAAGCTGTACATCTACTGCCTAGACCTGAACAAAAGTGCTCCTTTCAAACTTGCATTGTGTTCTAGCATATGTTCAGGAACCGCCATAGCTTTGCAAATGCCCAGTGAGTCAAAGCATGTGGTTGCATCTTTGCCATGTGTGTTATTCCTTAGGACGAAAATCCACTCAGCCAGTTTTAACAACAACAAAAATTGTTTGGCTTTCCATCTCATCTTTTTCATTCTTTCAAGAAGTTCTTTTGGACTTCATCCAGGTTAGAATCTTCTCCTCCTCTGAATTCTGAAAGCCTTGTGGAGCGATATTCAGTTTACAGATTGGCTGCATTCACACACACACACACACACACACACACACACACACACACACCCTCACCCATACACAAATGTGATATCTAGGCATACTTGCATTTTGTACAAATGTAAACCTTTTGTGATACTCAGCTTCTTAGCATGACCCCGAAAATCTCTTTAAAATTAGTTGATCCATGTGTTGTAGGATGGAAACATTTGCATTTTCCTAGTCACATTTAGCAACAGATGCAAATTTTCTGAGCACTGTCCTGACCTAATTCTATCTTTAGTGACAGAGAGAGAGAGAGAGAGAGAGAGAG
>PVJA010045632.1:5132-15602 GCA_004027025.1 Myocastor coypus | reverse complement strand
GTTTTTTTTTTTTTTTTTTTTTTTTTGGCTCTTCCAAGTACACTATCATGTCATCTGCAAATAATGATAGTTTAACTACTTCTTTACCTATTCTTATTTTTTTAATTCTCTCTCTTTCCTAATGTCTCTAGCTAATGATTCCAGAAATATTTTGAATAGGAGTGGTTACTCTGTAACCTTGTACATCCTTGTCTTGTACCAGATCCGAAAGTAAAAGATTTCAATTTTCCCCATTTAAAATTATGTTAGCCATTGGATTGTCATAGATGGTTTTTATCAGATTGGGGTAGAGGTCATCTGTTGAATTTGCTATAGAATATTGAAGATTAATGAGTGTTGGACTTTGTCAAAAGCCTTTCTTTGCATCATTTGAGATGATAATGTCGTTTTCGGATTTGGCCCCAAAGATATAGTGTATCACATTTATAGATTTGCATATATTATACCATCCTTGCATTCCTGGAATGAATGCTACCTGGTCATGGTGTACAATCTTCTTAACGATTTGGCATATGTTTTTGTGAGGATTTTATTGAGGGTTTTTGCATCTGTGTTCATAAGATTGACCTGTAGTTCTCTTTTTTAGTTGCGTCTTTCTGACATTTTGGTATCCACATAATACCTGCCTCAAGGAATGATTTTGGGAAAATTGTTTCCTTTTCAATTTCATTAAAGTGTTTGAGGATTATTGAGATTATATCTTCTGTAAATTTCTTGTAAAAATCAGCACTGCCTCCATCAGGACCTGGACTTTTCTTTGTTGTTTTTTGTATCTCATTGGCTGTTACTGGGTTATTGAGAGTTCTTATATCTTCTTGATTTAGTTTTGGTAAAGTGCATTTTTCTAGGAATCCGTCCATTTCATCTGTGTCTTCAATTCTTTGAGAGTAAAGATTCTCAAAGTAGCTGGGGAGATATCTCCGTGACACAAGTGCCTGCCTGGCAAGTGCTAGTTCATGAGTTCAAACCCCAGCTACGCAAAAAACAAAACAAAACAAAACAAAAAGATTCTCAAAGTAGCTACTGATGATCATCTGGATCTCCACTAGGTCTGTCGTAATGTCACTGTTTTCATTCCTTATTGGTTGAATTTGATTTTTTTCCTCCTTTTGATGAGGTTAGCTAGGGGTTTTTCATTTTTTTTTAATCTTTCAAAGAACCAGCTTTTTGATTCGTTAATTCTTTGTATTGTTTTATCTCAGTTGAATTAATTTCCGCTCTAATCTTTGAAATTTAGTCTTGTCTTTGGGCTTTGAGTTTGGTTTGCTCTACCTTTTCTAGATGATCTAAGTGCAGCATTAGCGTATGTATTTGTTCCTATTCTGTTTTCTTAATGTGTAAGTTCAGAGCTACAAATTTCCCTCTAAGAAGTGCTTTCCTTAAATCCCATAAATTCCAATAGGTTGTGCTTGAATTTTCAATAAACTGTGGATATTTTTTTATTTCCTCTGTAATCCATTGGTTGTTGAAGAGGATGTTGTTTAATTTCCATGTATTTCTGGGGTTTTTGTGGTTTCTTTTGTCATTTACTTCCAGTTCCATTGCACTGCAGTCAGATAATAAGCATGGGATAATTTCTGTTTACTAGTATATGCTTAAGCATGATCTATGGACTTTTATGTGGTCTATTTCAGAAAATGTCCCATGTGCAGCTGAAAAAAAATGTGTATTCCGAAGTGGTTGTGTGGACCACTCTGTAAATGTCCACTAATTCCAATTGTTCCAAGTTCTGGTTCAGTTTTGCTACTTATTTGCTAATATTTTGTCTGCTTGACCTATCTTTTTTCAATAAGGGCTGTTAACATCTCCTGTTAAGGTTGTGGTATTGGATATTAGATTTTTCATTTCCATTAAAATTTGTCTTATATATATTGGTGCTCCTATGTTGGGTGTATATATATATTAATGAGTGTTACCTCTTTGTCTTGAATTTTTGCCCTGATCTGTATATAGCAGCCTTCTCTATTTCATTTCACCAATCTTGGTTTGAAGTTGAGGCTATCTGCAAACAGGATTGCTAGCCCTGCCTTTTTCTCTTTCTTTCTTTCTTTCCTTTTTTTTTTGAGACAGGGTCTCACTATGCAGTTCAGGCTGGCCTTGAGCTCACTTTTGTAGCTGAGGCTGGTCTCGAACTCGCACTGATCCTCCTGCCTCAGCCTCCCGAGTGCTGGGATTACAGGCATGCGCCACCACGCCCGGCTGCCCCTGCCTTTTTCTGAGGTGCTGGGGCATGCAGTGTTCTTTTCCATCCTTTAACTTTCAGCCTATGAATTTCTTTATGACTTGGGTGTATTTCTTGTATACAGCATATTGCTGGGTTTTGCTTCCTAATCCACTGTGTCAGTCTAATTCTTTTTTATTGGAAAATTATGTCCATTTACATCGGTGGTTGCAATTGAAATGTATTGACTTATGTTTGACATGTTTTTTTTTTTTTTTTTACCTACTATTGTTTTCTCCTGTATTTAACTGGTTGCTCTATTTGCTGGGTTATTTCTGTCTCATTCATGGAGTTTGGGTCACTTTGGTCCTTCTTTAAAATATCTTCTAGTAGTCTGTGTAGAGTTGGCTTTGTCATTGCAAATTTAGTTCTTCTTTGCCATGGAAATATTGCACTGCTCTGTGAAACTTCAAAGACAGTTCTGCAAGGTATAGCAGTCTGGGCTGAAATTTGTTTTCTTGCAATATTTGAAGCACTCTGCTCCATGCTCTTATTGACTTCATGGTTTGTGAAGAGAAATGTGCCATTAATCTGATAGGTTTTCCTTTAAATGCAATCTGTTTCTTTTCTCTAGTGGCTTTTAGTATCTTATTCTTCTGCTGGATTTCTGGGATCTTGACTATATGTCTGGGTATGTTTTTAGTTGGGTTGTTGTTACTTGGAGTTCTCTATGGCTCAGTAACTGCATGTCAGTTGTTTTATCATGTTAGGGAAGTTTTCTGCTATTGCTTCTGCCCATATTCTTTTTATATCATTTGTATTGACTCCTTTCTCATTGACATCTATTCATTTCACACTGTTCATCTTTGCATGTAAGAGATCCTTTTTTTTTTTTTTTTTTTTTTTTTTTTTTTTTTTTTTTTTGTTTTTTTTTTTTTTTTTTTTTTTTTTTTTGTCTTTTTGAGACAGGGTCTCACTATGCAGTTCAGGCTGGCCTTGAGCTCACTTTGGTAGCCCAGGCTGGTCTTGAACTCACACCGATCCTCCTGCCTCAGCCTCCCAAGTGCTGGGATTACAGGCGTGCGCCACCACGCCCGGCAAGAGATCCTTTCTTACTTTTTCACTAGTTGTGACTGTGTCTTTAAGATCTAAAACTCTTATCTTCACTTTCATTCGTATAGTAATGCCAGCTTATCATTGAGATTTTATTGTCCTGTATATCTCTTTGAAACTGCTTCATGCAATCTATTTCTTTCCTATATTACTCATTCAAGTATTCCATCATTTTTCTGTTCTCCTCTAATTTTCTCAATGTCTTTTTTAGAATCATTTATTAATTCTTTCAATTTAGTTATCCTTTCTTTTTTTTTTACTTCACAGATTATTTCTAATCTGATTTCCTCTCTACCTTTCTGTAATTGTTCCTTTAGTTCAGATGCTCTTAATTCAGAGACCTCTTATTTTACTTCAGAGGTTATTTCTGATCTCATTTCCTCTATATTTTTTCTGCAGTTTTTTTTATACTTCAGACACTATTAATGCATGCATTTCTTTTTTTTATTTCAGCGGTTATTTCTGATCTCATTTCCTCTATGGGTGTCTGCATTAGTTTCTTTACTTCGGATGCTATTAATTCTGAGGTTTCAGCTGTGCAATTCACAGTTTCTTCTATGTTAGTGTCTCCCACATTTATTCTGGATAGGCTTGGGGCCTGAGATTGCATCTTGCTCCTTCTCTTTGTGATTTTGTATAGCACTGTCCTTTGCTCTATGGTGTAGAGCTCTGGTGCAGTTATGCAGTTAGCACTTACTGAAATTGAGGTACAGGTCAACCAAGTTGGAACTTGTCCAGATGTGCTGGCTAAATCTGGGTGTTGTACTGCACTTCTTCCTGGTGCTGCTCGTGGAAATGAACCTGCTGTGTGCCTCTAGCTTGATGTTCAGCTCCTGGTTAGCTGGGAGGATCTGAACCCAGCCTCTCTGCAGGGAGTTTTCCTAGGGTTCCACAGGAGATACTGGGTCTGGGGTCTTCAAAAGTACCTACAAGCACCTTTCATTGGACTCTGTGCAGAGAAGTATCTGGTGGGCATGGGCAGGTGGAGAGGTCTCTACCTAGGAGCATGCAGGGGCACTTGGGTTACGGGCAGGCATGGGATCTGGTGGGCTCCTTTTTTATTTATTTATTTATTTATTTATTTATTTATTGTATTGCAGTTAGGACAAGAGACACAGTATCTACAGGATCTCACTACATAGGTTGTGCTCATAGTGATTCTCTTGTTTTCAGCCTTCCAAAGTGCTGGAATTACAGGTGCACGCCATCATGCCCAGTCTCAATCACTGTTTTAGAGCATCCTGGGGATGCGGCTTTTTTACCATGCTAGGAACTGAACTCAGCCACTGAGCTCTGCTGAAGCAGGCACTTTAGCCTGCTGAACTATCAGGCTGGCACCCTTTTCATAATTTTGATCATACCTGAATACCATTTGTACCATTATTTATTTGGTATATTTCTTTAAGCAAATTGTTTTTATTAAGTGTCATTAAAATAGCTCAATCATAAATGAAAAGCCATATTCATTCTTTATCAATAGCTGTTTATTATAAAATAAATAAATACGATTAGAAAATATTTATCTATGTACTGGATAATATAATCTTTCATATTACTATTGGTATGCATGCCATATTTAAAAATAAAATCTCTAGGCCCTGCTATATAAATATTCTGTGATTGAGTGATGAATTATCGGTAGAATGTATGGCTTGAAGTTTTATTTTCAACATGTTTGTGTATAATCACTCCACATTTTCCCACAGTACTGATTATTTCAGCTGTGTGTTTTCACCATGTACACAAGCATCACCAGCTATATGCTCATGATATGCTAACCAGTCAGAATATTATTCTTTTTTTGTATTTTAGGGAAGGATCTATATGGTGTTCAGGGTCTCACTACCAGATTGCACCTGTAGTAATGTGCATGTTTAAAGCCTCCCAAGTACTGGGATTACAGGCATGTGCCACCATGAACAGTGTCAACTGTAGTCTCAGCCCCTCCCAGAGGCAGGGCTGGCATGGCAGGCCCAGGGATCAAACCCTCAACCTCTGTGCCTATTTGCAAGCAGTTTAATCCACTGAGCTATTTGGCTGGCCCCTAGACTGTTATTCTTTTTTTTTTTTTCTTGGAACCAGGGATCAAACTCAGGACGTTGCATTTACCAGGCAACGCTTGTGCTCCTGAGCTATCTTCCCTGCCCCATTTACCTCACTTTAGGAAGACTAGTGTGCCTGCTTGCTGTATTCTTTTCTTGTTTTTTGTTTGTTTGCTTGTATTTTGGAGACAGAGTCTCATTTTTTATTTCAGCCTTGCCTCTAACTTACAGTGATCTTTCTTTTTTTATTATTATTATGGTAAGCTCAGCCTGCCCCGGGGGTGGGACTGGCTCAGCATGTGGTGCCAGCAACCGAACCATGGTCCCTGAGGTTATCTAAGCTTTCCTAAGCAGGTGCTTTAGACCACTGAACCGTCTTGCTGGCCCTGATCTTTCTGCCTCAGCCTCCTCAGTACTGAGATTCCACATATGGAACATTATGCTTGGCTGCTGTATTTTTTAAATCCTCTGCTGAACTGAGTTGAGAAATAAATATCCTATCATTATGGAAACATTATTTCTTATTAAAAGTAATATGACTTAACCTAGAATTGGTACATTCCATCAATCATTGATATTCTAAAAAATCTATGGAATGTGAAAAAAGCAGTTACACATTTTTACACAGATATTTAAAAATATAAGCATGTATCAAATTTTAGCTTGTCCATCCTATGACATTTTCCTAGTTTCTTACTCTCATTTAATACCCTTTTTTGTTTTCTTGTAAACCAACCATTTACTTGAGAGAGAGCATATCAGTAATTGAAATTGCATTAGAAGCCGCACACATCTAAAAGACCAGAATGACAGGCATTCCAAGCATAGTTTCAGTGTTACACATTGCTATCCTCAGTGTGGAAAACCTTTTGGAGTTTCTTAGGACCATTGTCTAATTCATCCTGTGTATATAAGTGCATAGTTTTGCTCCTGCCAGACATTAGTTATTTTGTTGTTCTTAAACAACTTGTCACATTTTTCCATATCATATCATATATATATATATGGAAAACCGCCTGAGCAGCTCCCCTTGAAAGAAAAGCAGCTGTCTCCATTCTGACTGAGCCTGACCCTATTTCTTTGTATGGAAATGCACAGAGCTTGCTAGGACTTCTCATTATCCTCTCAATTGGCCTTAAGTAGTGTGTATTGGTTGAGCCAAGGTGCTGGTGGTAATTTTTGAAGATGGCATGCATGTTTCCCTGATAATAGGACGAAGAACCAGTGCTCCATAGTGTCAGCTGGGATCAAGCCTTGAGACAGAGGCTGTGACTTCCTGGGTCTTGAAAGATTACACATTAGAGCTGAAGCACCAGACCCCCTAAATATTATACACTGTCTCAATAGCATAATGCAAATTACTTCATTTGCATATCTCTCAATATGGCCGAGGTGAATGCAGGCCTCCTTCCTAGCCCAGATCATAGTGCTCACCTTCTTCCCTCAATTCCCTTCAATGCCTACCACCTTCCCACAACTCCTTTCATTGCTGACCTTCCCACAATTCCCTTTCGCAAGCCATTTCCCCTTCTCCAATGAATAAAACCCGAGTGCAGCCCTGGGTTGCTCTCTTGGTTCCAGAAAGCCATCTTCATGGCTGGACTTACAGCCCCATGGCTCCCCAATAATTATATATATATATATATGTGTGTGTGTGTGTGTGTGTGTGTGTGTGTGTCTTAGTGTCTTTGTTATCGCTGTGGGTTGTGCTGGGAATGGTAAATTGAAATTAACTTGGTGGAATTCCAACAACATGGTTTTAGGATTGTAAGTTTAGACTTTGGCCGAGACGAGAACCAGGAAGGGACTCCGACATATATATGTCTATATGTGTGTGTGTGTGTGTGTGTGTGTGTTGCATATACACCATTTTGTTTAAAATTTTCAAAGAAAAACTGCCAGATAACATGAATGAGCCAAGAAAAGGTATAGACAAGGTAAGGTAATGTTCTAAAATTAGATGATTTCCTTTGGAAATTGTTTAATTGCTATTTCATCTTTTTTTCTCATTAAAATAAACAAAAACTATAATAATAAAAAACAATAAAATTATAGTTTTTGCTATTAGTAAGGGGACCAGTACAGACCATTAAATAAATGTAACGTAAGTAATTACAGGGCAAGTGTAAAAAGGAATTTAATTATTGGGTCAAAAGCCACCTGCTGCCAACTGTGGAAAAGGTGGAAGCAATATCATTGAGCACTGATTTCCTGAAAAATATAAAACATTTGGATGCAGATATAATACTTGTTGCGATAAGGGGGCCCAATCTATTTTCACTGGCATTTACATTCCCTGCCAAATTATGTAGCAACTCTTTAATGAGATGATATCCTAGTTGTTGATTTTTTGGAGTACTTCCTATTGAGTTTGATCTTTGTTTTTGAACTCTTTGCCTACTCGTAAAACCTATAGATTTTTACTGGCATTCCATTCCAAGAATTAGATTTAGTGTTTTAGTTTTAATATATAGGTCATTGATCCATTTTGACTTTAGTGCATGGCTATAGACATGAATCTAGCTTTAGTCTTTGGCATCAGAAAAGCCATTTTTCCCACACCATTATTTAAAGAAGCTATCTTTCTTCCAGTGAACCTGTTTGTCTTCTTTGTCAAAGATAAGGGGCTTGAGTATGTTTGTAGCGGTGTCAATATTTAACCTATTTTGTCAATTCTTTAGTCAATTTTTTTTTGCCTTTACCATGAAAATTTTATCACAGTAGCTTTGTAGTATAATTTCGTCAGCGACTGAGAAGCCACTTGCCTTCCCTTTATTGACCATGATCACCTGTGCAATGCTGTGTCTCTTTTGTTTCCAAATGAATTTTAGGAATGTTTTCTCCAGAGTTGTGGGTTATTCGGATGATATTTTTATGGGGGTTTATTAAATCTGTGTAATAATTTTGGAAGTATGCTCAGTTTTTCCTATCCATGAGCAGGGAATATCTTTTGATTTTCTGATAGCTTTTTCAATCTCCTTTCCCAGAGTGCTATACTTTTCAATGTATGGCTCTTTTGCTTTCTTGACAGTTTTTTTTTTTTTTTTTTTTGGAAATGTGGGTTGAACTCAGACCCTTGCACTTGCCAGGCAAACACTTATTCTACTGAACTAGCTCCCCAGCCTCTTTTCCTTTATTTGTTAGATTGATTCTTACATAATTCATGTTTTGAGTACTATTGTGAAGGATGTGTTTTGTAAAATTATTGCCATTTTCCTGGGAGCTGGGAGAGTGGAGTCCACCCTTCACTCTAGCACTCAACTTTGGACTCTAACTTGCCAGTTTGTAAGTTGGCTTTCAGGAGAAAAAGAACAAGCATAAGAATGAAGAGGTAGAGAATTAAAAATAAATATTCATTTGGGTTTTTTACAAAAAGTAAAAGTTACACTTTATGAGTCTTTTTGATTATTGTTTTTTTTTACATTTGCAGCATATTTACTTCAAGTACATTTGCAAACATGCTAAACATGATGGGGTTTTTTTGAGAGTTTCAAAATATGTTGGTAGCACACTCACAATAATTGACCCACTGCATATTATTGTCCTCACAAAAGTTATACAGAGCACAGGGTGTAGATGTGACAAATTTTCTAATCCGTATTGATCACTTCATGAGTCTTGACACAGTGCATCTTTCCACCTATCTCTCTTTGGATTCAACACATAATTTGATTCCTTTCTTCTTCATCTGATTTTTTTTCTCTTTCACTGGTATCTGAAGTTGAACTGAGGACCTCACATTTCCAAAGTAGGTGCTTGTGCCACTCAGCTATGTTGGCAGCTCTTCCTCTGATTTTTGAGATATATAGTGAAAGTAGAAGATGTAGCTTCAAACAGTCAGTCCTTCTTGGGTTTGGAGTGGAACAGAAGGGGTTAGTTAGATTGCTGTCTGTTCTTTGGTTGTTATTTCTTAAACCAGTGAAAACCAAGAGAGCTTGTGGTGCTTCTCAGGAGAAGAAAACTGATCACAACTTCTAGTTATGTTTCTCTCCTTCACAAGCTTTTGTCTGACATAGACAGTTTAACCATATGTTGATTGTAAAAGACAAAAAATGAGGAAAAACTCCTGCTTTTGCCACTAACAGTGGTCATGAAGGACATAATTCCTTGAGTCATTTTAAATCCTAATTTGAATGAGAAAGAGGACATTTCTAAAAGAGTCTGACAAATTAGAGTAATCTAATTAAAATAAACAGTGTTATGAAACTGAGGGCTTTTGCACTAGAATCTCTTGGAGGTTTTCATTTGCTCCCCCATTACCTTCCATTGGTCTTGATATTGGAGAAATGGATGAAATATTGGATGGTAAAGAATTTCAAATTTGTTTCTGCTTAGGCTCAACAATTCATTTTTTTTTTCTTGGCAGAACCGGGGATTGAACTCAGGACCTTGCACTAAAACCTGCATTTGTTATCTGACATCATGTTTTCTATACAAAAATGGGGAATCACACAAAAGGTAAACAATAAATAAATTACTTAACCAGAAAAATGTTTAAAGATATATAAAATGTTTAGCTACATGAAAAATTATAGATTTCCTTGAACAATCTTTCCAAATTGACACATGATACACACAGCCTAGATAGGGAATTGCAGGGTCTAAATTTTACTAGTTATTTACACATCCTCCTCTGCATATCACAAACATACATTTTTTTTTTTTTTTTTTTTTGTGTGGGACCAGGGTTCGAACTCACGACCTTGCACTTGCCCAGCAGGCACTTGTGCTCGGAGCTATCTCCCCAGCCCCCATACATTTATTTTTGATATAACAATCCAATACCTTTCACATACTTGAATTTACAAATTTCCATTATTACTGAAAATAACCTTGGTTGAAATAGTGAAAATTGTGTATTGAATAGTATTCCCCAAATTGTATACTTTAAGAAATTGAAGTTCCACACAGAGCTAGATTGGTGAGATGAGCTTTAGGAGGCTTAGATTCAATAACTTCCAACATCACAAGCTTCACTGGTGGCACACTGCAATTGCAAAACCTTTGACTGTGTATGTATCTGCTTCCTCTTAGTCCAAAGAGAAGTATATTCTTTCCTTTTTTTTTCTTTCTTTCTTTTTTCTATGCAACATCAATAGGGAGGTGGGTCATGCCCACACACTGCACTCTATAGAATGATTGTGAGGACAATAT
>PVJA010045630.1:0-15520 GCA_004027025.1 Myocastor coypus | reverse complement strand
ATATATATATATATATATATATATATATATATATATATATATACACATACATACACAAACACGGGGACACAGTGCTATCATATACCTTCCGTACGTCTGTATATACATCCTGCAAATTCCTCCAGGCCATGGCTGGGGCAGGCGAGCTCCCCGCCCCACCCTCTCACTGTATCACTGTGGCTGCATGTTCGTAGCTCTGAAGATTAGGCCCCAGTTCAGCGAGCCTAGTGCTGGGCACAGCCAGCAGAGAGCAGCCACAGACCTGGGTCTCCACGGCACAAGCCTGAGATGCTCTGTTTGACTGCAGGCCTTCATCTGGATGCAGAGAGCAGAGGGGTGAGAAGTCCAAGCATCCCAGCCTTCTCTCACTGCCTCAGCCCAGGCTGGCTCACCCGCCCCTTCCTGAGCCCACACCAGCTTCCGCATTCTGACCTCAGAGTCCAAATACTCTACAGCCTGGGAAGACCCGGCACAGTTTGACCGCTGTAAGAATACCCAAGTGTTCATTTGAACTTACTTGAGTTGTGACCCTTGGAGATCATGAAGATGAGAGAGGGGTAGGGAGACAGTTTGGCGGTCTAAACACCTGCCTGGCAAGCCCAAGGTCTTGAGTTCAATCTACAGCACTGCATGCCATGCTGGCTCTGAAACCAGGTGTGGTGGCACACGCCTATAATCACAGCACTGGGGAGGCTGAAACAGGAGGATCACTATGAGCCTGAACTACACAGCAAGACCCTACATCAAAGAAAAAAAGAAAAAGATGGGGTAGAAACAGTTTTCCTCAGAATGCAGTACCTTAGCACTGGAACCAGAGGGGGCTTACGGTCTAACAGAGATCTACAAAAACAGACTAGGCAGCAGTTGGAACAGAGCTGGGCCTGGGCCAAAGCAAAGACTGCCTGTGCGCACTGCAAGGACACACACGCACACCGCTTTTCTCTGCCTCAGCCGCTGCTGAGCTCAGGGTATGACCCTGCATGCCAGTTCTCTCCAGAGGAGTGCCTAGCCATGGGTGAATACTGAGAAGGGCGTTGTGACAAGGGGCAGATGCAGGCTGCGGCCTTCAGCTCTGGGTTCTGCTGCGCAGACCTGAGCCTCCAGGGCCAGAGAGACCCAGAGATCCAGCAAGACTTCACCAGACTACGGTGTCTTCTACCAGGCAACAACTACGCAGGAGGGTAACTCCATGACGCTACAAAGGGCAACGAGTGTTGACGGTGGAGAGGTGGCCAGAGCTTCCGGTGTGGACAGAGAGGCTTGACTCTCTCGCCCGTCTGCCGCCTTGGTCCGCACTTCCACTTCCACGTGAAGGGATCGTGCAGTGGTCTCACGCCCAGACGACTGCGCAGTCATTTGCACTCATTGCCCAGAGCCAAAACACTTGCAGAAAACGCAGCCCGCCAACTGCTGACGGCTGACCCTCATAGAAAGCCTTCGCCCGCCAAGCTCCCCCATACCCCGGCCATCTACCTGCGCATGCGCACGACTACCCCGCGGCAGCAGGGTGTCCGCCCACTTCGACCCCGCCCGCCAAATCCTCCCACTCGCCACCTTCAGGTTCCACACAGGACCTCGCCTTAAAGGGCAGAAATCACAAGCTCAGCAAGCTCTTCCACGGTCTATACTAATCCCGCCAAAATAGGAAATCCGTACGGTGCAACCGAACCTCTGGCGGGTCTCAGCACGGTGACCCCGGGGTTGCCACAGACCACTCCACACAGCTTCCCCTCGCTACGTGATCCTATGCAAATGCAGAAAAACTGGAGCAGTCAACGGAGTAAACCTTGGAATGCGTGGGTTGCTGGGAGTCGCAGGCTCCGCGGACCAAACGCACACTCCTGCCGGAAAGGCTGTTGCATTCTGGGAGTCGATGGCCGGGCAGCCCCAAAGCCTTGTGGGAATCGTAGTCTCGGAGCCCCTTCCGTGTCTGGATTCCGCACGGATGGAAGTTTGGAGGTTTTGAGCCGAATTTCGCCCGGTGAGTCCGCCCACGCGGATGGGTGCTCTCGCGGCGCTGTGTGGGGAGATCTGAGGGTCTTGTGATTTCCAAGGCCTGCGTCCCGCATGCGTCGAACACCTGTCTCACCAGATTATTCTTTTTTGCTGTTGGATATAATAGCATCTGCCTGCCCCTGCCCCTGCCCCCAGGGGCTACTTCAGATCGCTCCCCTGCCCTAGCACCTCTGCCCCGGTGGAGCCACATAGCCCTGTGTTCCTGACATAGCTGGATTCTGGAGGTGACCTTAGGGTCTACTAAGCCCCGCCTCCGTGCAGCCCAGCCCAGCTTTCCCTGATGGCTGCCGTGGCCCTGCGCACTGGCCTCCTGTTTCTGCCTTTATCTGTACAGTCTTCTTCCCACGACAGGTGACAGTAATTTTAAAATGTGCTTGTCCCATTACTCCTCTGTCCCAAGCCCACCATGGAAACTGGCACCCTGTGAGTGAAAGTAAAATAATTCCACATCACGATCTAGGAGACTCTGCCGAGGCGTACAGCCTCATCTGCAGGACCTCGCTCACTGAGGACATGGACTCCCCAAGATCGGGTGGCCATAGATTGAGGGTGATTGCTCAGTGCTGACTAACTTATGCCCTGTGCTGCAGAAGTGCTGGGTGGAAGACAGAGGCGGCTCTGAGGACCCAAGGACAGCTAGAGAACAGCCTTGTAAGGAAGACACAGATCCGGCTAGAGCGTCTTGCCAGCGCTCCCCACCCAATCAAGGGTGTGCAGTGGGACTTCTGGAGCGTGAGCCTGAGTGTGACATTGAAGAGCCACCACAAGTGACAGGAGGGTATCAAGTGGGTCTCTCTGCAAAAGGCATGGAAAATGGAAACTCTTTTAGACAGGAGAGAGAAGCTTGAGTCAAAAGCCAGGGCAGAAAAGGTGTCCAGAAAAAAAAAAGAAAAAGAAAAGGTGTCCAGGAGTACTGCTCGGCGCGCATGGGCGTTTCTGATGAGCTGCTTGGCGGGTCACATACTCTACTCTGAGCAGAGGCAGACATGTCCCTGGTGCTCCTGAGAGACTATTGTACTTGGGAGAGTATGAGGTCAGCTAAACCGAGCTAGGTTGCCTAGGGCCCCGCAGACCACTGGCGTGGACTCTGCTGGGACAAGATCCACGGACAGAGGCTATGCAGAGAAGAGCTGTGTGGAAGAGGGGAGGAGGAGGGGGGGTGGGGAGGCAGGGACATCGGCGAGGTGCTTCCCGCAACGGTCCAGAAGAGGGGTAGCCCAAAGCAGGGTGCCAGCGGTGGACACGGCGCTGGGCTGCTGTTGTGTTTTAAAGCCACAAGCAGGATTTGCTATGTTCTCTTTGAGGATCTAGGGTTTGAGTTCTGAGGATACCCCTGGGAAAAAAGATCAGAAGTTGACCTTAAAATCTGGAGTCACCCACAGAGGGACTGACAAGAGTAGTGAAAGAAGAGTCCTGGATTCCCACACCTCAAGGCTTCTGGCCTGCAGCACTAAAGTGTGGAGGTCCCTTTTGCTGCCGAAGTGCATTGGGTTCAAGGAATCAGGGGTTTGGGGTTGGTCCCTGGCCTTGGGAAGACAGTAATGCTGACTTATGCAATTACAAGGCTCCCGAGTTGAGGGTTGGGCAAACACTGTGACGGACCCTCGCTGGTCAGGCCTGACCTGCTACAAACAGCGACAGGCCCAAGGTGGGTATGATGGCTTAGGGATGGGTACTGGGATTTTATGGGTTCCCCAGGCAGGCAGGGCCAAAGAAAGTGTGGCTGGAAGACTGGTGTCACAGCTGGGCATGCAGGGATGCGGCAGGAAAGGGGGAAACCTAAAGGGTCAAGGATGGGCTCATCTCTGTAGCCTCAAGGCTTGAGAAACTTGCGCACCTGAAGACGGAGAGCCGGGTTGGAGGTCCAGCTTTGGTCTCTGGAGGAAGTGATCACCCTGCCTTTGAGAGGAATTGAGCAGGACAGCTCCCTGGATGCAGTATCCTGCCCATCACAGTGAATCCTATTGATCTTGTATTTTTTTTTTCTTGTTTCAGAACCTTTATTTGTTTATTCACTAATTTTTATGGCCGGCTCCGCCTGCCCCGAGGGCAGGGCTGGCGCAGCATGTAGTGCTGGGGATGGAACCGTGGTCCCTGAAGCCACCCAAGCTTTCCCAAGCAGGCGCTTTAGACCACTGAGCCATCCCACCGGGCCCCCCATTGATCTTTTAGGTTTACCCACCATCCGCCAGCAGATGTGCGGCCCCTTGGCCTCCCTCTGGCCTTGAGAGTCTCTGCCTCACTCCTCTCCTGAGTTGGAGCCACCCAGAGGCTCTCCTCACAGAGCCACACTGTCCCTCAGATCAAGGCTGTAGCAAGGAGCCGTGCAACTAGCTCGTCCTTCCAGGTACTGTGGTCCCCTGCAATGGACGAGCTTAATTCTGAGTACACCCTGCTTCTGCCCTCCTCGTTCCCCCGAAAACCACCTCTTCTCTTGGTGCATAAGGGATACCGTCCAGGAAGTCTTTCCGGACATGGTGGAATCCTTCCCTGTAACTCAGGTATAAACTTCCATTCCCAGTGTGGGACAAAGCTTATCTCCATGCCCACACTTTGCCCTGGTCTACTGCACACAGGATGCTGCCCAGGCTGTCTACCCGCAGTTCACGTGTCACCCTCCTCTCTCCCATCCAGGAGTCGCCCCTCTGCCCGGTGACCCCGCGATGCCCGCCCCGACCTACGCCTCCTGCCACGCGGCCCGCGCCTCCCTCCGTCGCCCGCGCTCGGGACAGGCGCTGTGCGGACCCTGCTTCTGCGCCGCTTTCGAGGCCGAGGTGCTGCACACGGTGGTCGCGGGCCGCCTGCTGCCCCCCGGCGCCGTGGTGGCCGTGGGCGCCTCGGGGGGCAAGGACTCCACCGTGCTGGCACACGTGCTGCGGGAGCTCGCGCCGCGCCTGGAGATCGCGCTGCACGTCGTGGCGGTGGACGAGGGCATCAGCGGCTACCGGGACGCGGCGCTGGCGGCTGTGCGGCGCCAGGGGGCGCGCTGGAGGGCCTCTTTGGGGGCTGGACGATGGACGCTGTGGCCCGCAACACCGGCCACAGCCGCTCCTGCGGCACCTTCTGCGGGGTCCTGCAGCGCAGAGTGTTGGAGGAAGGGGCGCGCCTTGTGGGAGCCATGCACGTAGTGACCGGTGAGCGCAGGCGCAGCAGAGGAAGGAATAGAGCGCGCCCTGCCGGGTGCCTACACTGGACAGCAGAGGGCCCTGAAAGGGGCCTAAGTGGAGTAACCTAAGCAGCATATGCCTTGTGCGCATGCTCCAGTTTGGGGCTCGAAGCTCCCTCAAAGTCGCCAGGACTTGGAGATAGTGGCACCAGGCGGGACATTATTACGAAAACTTAGATCTGGCCACCACTCTGGTCTACACACACAGGCAAAGGAATCAGGATGCAGAAGGTAGTTCCCAGGATCTAAAGGCCTTTGCTTTTAAAAAATGGTTCCTAGAATTCTTGGTTGTTTTTGTTATCCCCGTGCCAGATCAAACGTGACCGCAGCACATTTCCTAAGTTCTCTGCGCTGCTATTTTCTCTTCCCTACAATAGGAGTTATGAGCCCAGTGTGGCAGTGCGCATGCGTAGTCTCAGAACTGACGGAACCTGTGGCAAGAGGATTCTGTTTCGAGCCCAGCCTGGAAAGTTCAGGGACTTAGGGAGACCCTGTCTCAAAAAAATAAAAAAGGCTTGGAATATACCTCAATGTGAAGGCCCTGAGGAGACAAAAATAGATAGATATATTAATGACACCTAACTCATACACTGATTATGGCAATAAGGGAGTTCACAAGTGTGAATAATGCATACATATATGTATATTGTTATGGGTTCTCAAGCTGAGGCCAGGCCAGAGTCCAAATTAGAATTTAAATTTGAGCCTTTAATACTGAACTGGGGAGGGGGGCTGGCAGGATGGCTCAGTGGTCTAAAGCGCCTGCTTAGGAAACCTTGGGCGGCTGCAGGGACCGCGGTTCGATCCCCAGCACCACATGCTGTGCCAACCCTGCCCTTAGGGCAGGCTGGGCCGGCCATAAAAACAAATAAATAAACAAACACACAAAAGTTCTAAAAAAAAATACTGAACTTGGGGCCTTCCTGACTTCAACTCATGCAGGAGAGAAGATAGAGAAGCGTGCGAGTGACGGAGAACAGGGTTTTCATACAGAAACTACTTTCCATTTAGCACGTACTGATTTTTTAAAAATTCATCATTTGTAACCTACCAACGCATACAGGCACAATTTACAAATTAACTAGACGATAGATTGAGTACAAGGCCTAAACAAACTTCTTCTGATCTTTAGCGGAATAAAATCATTAACCACATTCCTACAGGGTTCAACAGGTGGTCAGGCCTAAACTTAATTATCACCTCTGGGGGCTGCTTTCCTTAGGTACACATACAGCAACATGAATCACTCTAGCTTAGGCTATTACAATTGGGACATTCTAACCTAAGGTCATTTACCTTCAGTCTTCACAAGTACAGTGCTCTATTTGCTAAGAACAGTTATAAAAAGAACTCATCAGTCTTAGGAGGAATTTCCCTGACATGAAGGCTTAAGGTTGTAATTTTTAAACTACTGAGCAGTCTTGTGCATCCTATAACTAATTCACAAAGAACTTACCTCAGTGAGTCTGAAACCTAAGTAACCCATTACGTATATGTCTATGTAGGTGTATAGATTTTTCATTATTATAATTACACTGACACGCAATGTAACACATTACAAATACAATGACATGTATTACATATCAATTAATGGTGGCATCATTCTTGCACTAGGGCTAATAATACAGTTGTACACAACTTCTGATTTTGGGTATTTTCCATATACGAAATTATAAATGACCTAGCTGGGCGCCGTGGTACACGCCTGTAATCCCAGCACTTGGGAGGCTGAGGCAGGAGGATTGGTGCGAGTTCAAGACCAGCCTGGGCCACAAAAGTGAGCTCCAGGCCAGCCTGAACTGGGTGCAAGAGCCAAGGCCCCTCTGTGCCTCCCTTCCCACCGTGCTGGGGCATGGGCTCTGTGATGTTTTGTGTCTAGGTGACCCCCTAAAGCCTCATGCAGTCATGGGGTGGCTCCTGGAATTTGTGATTGGTTATTGTGGTGTGGGTGCTGCCCCTCCCCTCGGGCAGGTGGTTTGCATTTCAGTGTAAGGGAGGCAGAGCTGTGAGCGGCTGGAGCTGGTGCTGCTACTCCTGCCTTGGCTCTTGCTCTGTGCCTGCTGCCATGGAAGGATGCTCTCTGCCAAGTGCCTCTCTGCCTCGGAGCCAGCTGAATATGGACTGAAACCTTCAGTAACTGTCAGATAAACAAATCTTTCCTTCCCTCATTTTGAGTGTTGGGTATTTGTCCCGGCAACGAGAGAAAAGTAAGACAAGCTCTGAGCATGGCAGACAGGGCTCCATTCACTACGTTGGCACCTGCCTTGCTCTGTAAATCTGGACAGAGCCCAGGCTCTCACTGGGCCTTAGCTTTCTCTGATGGGAAATGGAAGATGGGTCCTTTCCAGGGGAGGGTGCTCACTATGGGGGAACGAAAAGGTGCCTCAAGCCTTAAAGGTAATTAGTTAGAATCACACTAATTGTGCTTGTAAAGATAATGAACGCCTCCAGAAAAATCCCTAACTTGTAAAAATGAATCTTACTCTTTGTATATACAATTTGTTTTCAAAAGCAATTTTGTGGTAATTATTCTAATTATTGAGCTCTTAAATGGATTTTTAATGACAAGGTACAGAGTAGACCCAGTCTTCCATGAGTAATGCTGTTTATAACTTGAAGTCACTGGGCACTGGCACTGTCAACATTTATCCGGACATACTTTAGGGGAACAAAGACACCTGCTTTCAAGGTCCTGGCCTTGACAGGTACCTTTATTTTCTTTTATTATCTTTGTGTGTGTGTGTGTGTGTGTGTGTGTGTGCGCGCGCGCATGCGCGCGCACGCGCACGCACCAGGGATCAAACTCGGGCCCTTGCATTTGCCAAGCAGGCACTAGTGCCACTGAGCTATCTCCCTGCCAGACACCTTTAGGAAATAACTGTTACCAAAGAAAAACCTAGAGTGAAGTTCTTGGTAGGTTTTGCCCAATGGATGGGGGCTTCTCAATTGCAACACCTTTGGGGCCAAGTTATTGTGACCACACTGGGATGCCCACTGCTTGAGAGGATTGTCCCACCCACCCCACCATGACAATCCCAAATGTCTCTCTAGGCTTTGCTAAGGGTGGTTGGGTAAAATCACCGCAATTTGAGAACCACTGCTACAAACTCCAGTACAACTTGAGGAGCTATAGAGTGGACTTAGTTTCCATTTTAGGAAGCAAGGCTAGCACAAGCGCTGTGGCCATAGTCACTGTATCAGGCATGCTTTGCTTCCTGTTGGTGCTGTAACAAATTACCTTGTGTAGTTGTGGTTAGAGACCAGGCAAGGTTCTTCCTGAGCTAAGGTGTCAGGCGTCCGTGGGGTGGTGTCCTTCCGGAGGTCCTGAGGAGAATGCTTCCCTGCCACTTCCGCCTTCCAGAAGTCACTGAATGGTCCGGCTTCTGGCCGCTTCTCCGTCCTCAGAGCCAGCCTTGGCCCTTGAGTCCCAGGGTGCAATGCTCTGACGCTCCTCCTGCCCTCACCTCGGCCGTCCTGACTGCTGCCTGCTGACGTCAGGGAGCTTTGTGCTTGGGTAGCACCCCGCCCCAGTCATCCAGGGTACTCTCTTCCACAGGTCTGCTGATTCTCACCGCAATTCCACCTGCAGCCTTAACTCCCCCGGCCCCGTTCTTGGTATTAGAGAGCACAAGGACTGCAGCTCCCCAGCCCAGGGCCTGGTGCAGGAGGCCTACGTCAGGTGCAACTCAGGTTGCTGCGGGGGCGCTCACGTGGAGCTCACGCTGACCCCCTCCAGCCCACCCCACTGGCTGCCCGTTGGTGCCCTTGCAGGGGGCGGGGGCGGGGCTCCAGTGAGGACGGTTCACCCATCTGTCTTCTGCAGGCCACAATGCAGACAACGTGGCTGAGACGGTGCTCATGAACTTCTGGCGCGGAGACGTGGCACACGGCTGGCTCAGGACGGGGGCCTGGGCTCCCCGGGCGAGCAGGTCGCCCTCCCAAGCTGCCGCCCGCTGTGGTTCATCTCACCGATGGAGGTGTTGGTGCTGTGTGTGCACTTCTGTCACCTCGACTACTTCTCCGAGGAGTCCGTGTACGCGCCCGAAGCCTTCCACAGCCACATGGGCGACCTTCTCAAGGTCCTGGAGGCGGCGTGGCCCAGGGCAGCGCTGGACCTGGTGCACTGGGCCGAGCGCCTGGCGCTGGCCCCAGACGTGCGGCCCCCGCGGCCCGGCGCCTGCTCCCACTGCGGGGCGCTGGCCAGCCGCGCGTTCTGCCAGGCCTACGCTCTGCTGGACAGCCTGGATCGCGGGCTGGCCCCGCCTGGCCATTGGTGAGCACGAGCACTGCGGCAAGGACCGGGACGCGCAGGGATAGTGGGGCCGTGCCTGGGCTGCTGTCCAGGCTGCCAGCGCCCTCTAAGGCCCAGGCCCCCGGGATCCTGCCCCAGACTGCGGTGAGGGAACCCTTCCACGGGGCGGGACCCCGGATCTGACACTTTGAGGACCACGTGCTACCGCGGGAATAGGGGTCCTGTCTGCCTCTGGGACCCGCAAAGTCACCGACATCTTCCGCTCAGTAGCGCACCTCACCTTAACCCCTTCCCACCACGGGGCCGCAGCCTGAGCTCCTGACTGCCCTGCACCTGGGTGCTGCTCCCAGGCACCCAGTTGTTATGGAACCCTACCCATCCATCCTGTCCTCCTTCTCTGCCCAAATCGCGCCCATTGTCTCTGTCTCAGGCCAGGTGGGGGTCCCAGGTCTTGCGCTGCGGAGGTAGAGGTGGATAGGCCTGGGCTGGAGATGAACGCTTTTCCGATCTTCCATGCTTTTCTCTGAAAATAAAACCAAACCGCTCCGACCTGACCCTCTTGCGTGCAGAGGAAAACAGCGATGGCCTTGGCTGTGCATGTTAAGGTCTGGCCGCCAGAGGGCGCTGGCTTGAGGTCTGAAGTCAGCTGGGCCGGGTGCTAAGACCTTGAAGCTTTCTCCTGACCATTGGGAAGACTCAGGGATCTCAGCCCCTACTCCAGCAATCCTCCAGGTTTTCCCAGAAGGCTGTAGGGCTCTTTTCCCTGCCAGCCCCGGGCAGCGGACGCGCCAAGCTCCAGCCAGTGGCGCTGTCCTCGACGGGCAGCCATGCAAGCACTTGGTGTTTTTCCATATTAGATAGGGTTGGAGGGCGGAGATGAGTGCTCTTCCTCTCCCGGGGTTTTCTCAGGGCTACGGAGCATCAGGTTTTCACTCAACAAACATTCCTCTGAGTATTTTGAGGCAGTCTCAATAAACTGTCCAGATTGGACTTGAACTTGCAATCTTTCTGCCTCAGCTTCCCGGCCTTCCGGAATAGGCCGGGCTACTACTCCCAGATCTTGGGTTTTATTCTAAACCTGATGTTCAGGGCGTGGGAGGGCTTTGGTCCCAGGGAGCTCCTCCAATTTCCATTTTAAAAACTTACTGTAGAGGCTGCGAGAAGAATGGGCTGTAGGGGGCGCAAGACGATTAAGATCCATTGTCCCGGCGTCTGCTCCCTTGGCAGGCAAGGTGCCCAGCGTCCTCCTTTGCTCAGTGATGTTGGGGATGTATCTGTTTCCCTCGTCTGATGAAGAATACACTGCTAGGGGCCCGGTAGGATGGCTCAGTGGTCTAAAGCACCTGCTTAGGAAAGCTTGGGCGGCTGCAGGGACTGCGGTTCGATCCCCGGCACCACATGCTGTGCCAACCCTGCCCTCAGGGTAGGCTGAGCCAGCCATGAAAATAAATAAATAAATAAATAAATGTTCTGAAACAATAAAATAAAATAATTCTTTTAAAAAAGAGAAAGAAAAAGAAAAAAGAATACACTGGTAGCCTGAAGAGGTGAAGACACTTCCCCAGGGCTACACGGGCACACGGGCTGTAGGCCCTTTTACTTCTCCAGTAGCAGAAGCGGAAGACACAGGTTCTTGCGGCAGGTCTGCCACGGAGTCAGTGTAGCTTGGGACAGGGAGCTTTTCCGCTCCATAGTCTCTCCCTTGACGTGAGGAAGCAGCGGGTTGTTAAAGAGTACGCACAAGCTCCTTGAGCAGTTCTTGTGCCTCTCCTCCACCTCCAGGCAGGGAGCTGAGCCTATGGCTCGCTGTGTCTCTCAGCTGGCCTCCTGTCTCAGCCTCGCTCAACGCCGGGGTTAGCCCTGTACCTACACCCTCCTCTTTGCCTTCCGGCAGCCAAGAAGCTGCTGTTTTCAGATGTGGCCACGAGGGGCCGCTGTGCCTTCACCTGTACAGCAGATGGCCCACGGAAGGCAAGTCTTCCAAGCCCTGATAGGGACTCGGGTCCCTGGTCCCTCGTAGACTCCTGGCCACGCTCCAAGGATCAGAGACGCAGATCCGCAGAGCCTGTAAGGCCTCGCGGAAGCATAGGCACACTTCAGTCCCGAGAGCCTCGTGTTCACGTGTTTCGCCAACACTGAGTGGGTGCGACTTGAGATAACAGTGGACAAAGCTAAAGCAACCCGGCCAAAGATTTTAAAAAGAAGTCATGTGTACAGCAGGTAAGGTGGTGGTGGCGAGTTTAGGACAGGAGCGCGCTGTGTGCATTCCCATGACAAGGCAGGAGACCCTAGCGGGAGGGGACTCCAGGCGGAGACCTGTGCGTGAGGAGCAAGCATGCGGAAAAGGACAGCAGGGGCACTCCCTGCTCGGAGAAGAGGCCAGAGCAGGCAGGTTCCCAGGCTGGCCTTGGGTTCAAGAGTGGCGGAACGTGCAGGCTCTCTGAGGGAAGATAAGGATCCCCGCCTAGTTCGTGCCGCAAACACTTCCTGCCACCTCCCAGAGCCAGCCCTGCGGAGCCGTGGGGAAGCAGCTGAGTCAGCCACCATCCCTGCCCTCGATGGGCTCCCTGTCTGGTGCAGGAGGTGGGCAAGGCCAATGGCAAGTCAAGACCGCAGGGCTACGTGCCACCCAGAGGGTGAGGAGGGACACGCGGAAGCCCAGAGGTGGGGTGCCCGCTCGGTGGGGTGCGTGCGTCATGGATGCTTCCTGGAGGAGGTGGTGCCTAAGCCCAGACCCAGGGCATGAGTAAGAGCGTGCTGGGGAGGAACAGAGGCATGGGGCAGAGGGCAGGACGGGCGGTGGCCCCACGCAAGGGGCTCGGGCCCTCCGCCACTGTCAGCTAGCAGGACCAGCACCACGTGTCCAGGGCCTCAGGGTGGGGAGAGCCCAGGGTGGGTACTGAGGGCCCCAAGGGCTGCAAGTGGAACCCCTACCTGAGCTCAAAGATGTAAAGCCACAAGCGGTCCCCTAAACAGACTAAGGGTACTTTCCGTGACCCAAGGCAGAGGCCACTGTACGCCCAGTAGAACGGACAGGGATGTGGTGGGCGTGGGAGGTTTCCTGCAGTCAGAGGGGCAGCCCCAGGACACGCCAGACCCCCCCCCCCCAGCCAGGCTGGAGGTCCCTGTCGGCAACCAAGGCCAAGGATGGCTTTAGCTGAGGCCTGCAGACACAGGAGACTCCTCCACGGACACGAGAGGCCCTTGATGCTCCTGACCTTGGCCCTGAGTCCACAGCACACCAGCATCCGTGGTCTGAGCCCAGAAGCCTTCTCCCCGCTCAGTGCTGGAGATGCTAGTCGGGGAGAGCAGGGCTTTTTCCACGGCCACTCTCTGGATGCTGCTCAGGCTGGCTGACTGGAGGCCTCTGTGAGGCAGGAAGGGAGAGAGGCAGAGGTTCTGGGGAGAAACGGGCCGCAGGATGGTCTCAGCCAGCCATGCCAGGGGCCAGGCCAGAGCTGCGGAAGCCAGGTGAGAGAAGCTGCCCCTGTTACAGACGTTCCCGAGGCCCAGGGCTAAGGGCCAGTGCCGTGCAATCCAGGCCCTGAGAGCTGACCCTCTTGGGGGGCCGGGGGATGGGGGGGCAGGCGAATGCTGAGAGCAGCTACCACGTGAGGGACGCCCAGTGGCACTAGTGCCACAGAGCCAAGTACGACACAGAGAAGCCGTCAGGGCTTAGAATAAGCCACAGGGAGGAAACCCGCCAGGGCTGAGAGGAGAACTGGAGGAGAACCCTGGACAGGGTGCGCAGGAGGCGACCTTCAGGCTCAGATCTGAAGGAGGGGACAGGCGCAGTGGGGGAGGCCCGTCCAGGCAGCCCAGCAGCACAGCACAGACCGAGGCCCTGAGGCTGGAAGGCACCAGCCAGAGGCAGAGAAGGAAAGGGCCCAGAGGCCTAAGGCGCAATTCTCCACGGGGAGGTGAGGCTGGGAGCGCCGTCAGCTGCCAGGCGAGGTTGCTGGGGGGCGTCTGGGGCTACAGCCGTGCAACGGAGACTCTGATGGGTTTGGAGCAGGGGTCCGCAGGCGGGGCAGGCGTCAGCTGAGCGCAGAACGGGCCAGCCTAGGGCGGGAGGGGCTCAGGGCGGAAGTGTGGAGGCCGCCTCAGAGGCTGTCACACCTGTGCGGTGTGCGGTGTGTGGTGAGGGGGACGGAGAGTGAGAGCGCCGGCCCTCCCTCAGGTGTCTGCCTAGCAGCTGAGGCAGCATGACGGTTACATGGGAGGTAGGCAGGAGTCAGGCAGAGCCTCTGGGGCTTGAGGTAAGCCGCTGAGAAGGACAGAGGGAGACCTGCACTGTCGGGGGACGCCAGGGGCCCAGCTGGAGTCAGCGGGGTCGGACACAGAGGGGCCCAGGTTCGCACATGCAGGCTGCCCTGCAGGTTTCAGGGAGGGGTACTGATTCAGACGCCTCATCTCCTCCGAGAGGCAACCCAAGAGCCACGTGGAGCCCTCAGGAGAGGCATCAAGGGGGTGGGCTGAGGCTCAGACCCCAGCACTGCTGCTCCCTCACCGTGTGTGGGGGCGGGGGCGGGGGGGCACACTGCTCTGCCCACCCCCACCTCCTCCTCTGGCAGCTGGCCTCATATGTTACATGCAGACAGGGAGAACTGTGCATTCATAGCACACGCTGGATCCTAAAGGATCGCCAACCCAGAGCACCCAGGGCTCAGGCAAGACAGAGGGGTATCTGTCTGCTCCTTCTACGCAAACCCTTCCTGTGCACTCTGTGCTAAGGGCCGGGGTTCCATACGGGGACACCAGCCGGCAGTCGAACACCCAGTGGATCAGGTCCTGGATTCAAGTCCTGACTCTGCCTCTTTCACAAGCCACTTGCGATAAGGCTGTTTTCCTCCCTGATGCCCCGGTCCTCGTCAGGTGCCCATGTGTGCCAGGCTCTTGGCCTGATACTGTCCACAGAGGAATGGGCAGTCGGGCCCACAAGAAGGGGGCATTCTCAGTTCCCCCGGGCCAGAGACCCCTGCCATGCCCCCTCCGTGCCCACGGCCTCATCCACTGCCTCTGTCTCCACTCCTGAAGCCACGGAGCCCCAAGCCCGCTCCCTGGCCACAGCCTGGAGTGCTCTGCCCTTCCTGTGGCTCCACCCGGAAGACACTGCCATCCCTGCAGCCTCCCTGCCAAGCCCCATCCTCGCTGCCAGCACCCCGTGTCCATCCTTCCTGCCTGTGGCTCCCCTGAGAGAAATCATCAGCTCAGCCTCCCCAGTGGAACGCGACGCCCCTCGGAAGGCACAATCACCCACGCCCCATGGGCACCCCTTACACCGCCCCCAGCCCCACCTGCCCAGACACCCCCCCCAGATCAGCTAGCTGCCATCTTGGAGGAGGAAACAGAAGCCAGCGGACAAGCCCGGCCTTCCTGCGGCCTGCCTCGCACCCACGCCGCCCCTTCTCTCTTCCTCCTGCAGCAAAGGAAGGGTGTCTTTGCCCTCGTCCACTGCTAATAGCACCACTCAGCAGCTCCACGCTCTGGGGGTCCAGAGCCCCTGCCTGGGCTGGGACTGAGGCCGCCTCCCGGCCTTGTGCAACCAGGCCAGTGACCTAACTCTGTCTTGTGAGGGCCAAAGAGTAACTCGGGGACGCCCACGTTCTCACGCCACGAGGGGCAGATCTGAGCGAATTCATCCGTCACGCTTTAATCCTGTTGAACACGTGCGAGTAAATGCGTGCCACGGGGCCAAGAGAAGTGCGGCGTAGGAGGTGGCGGAGTTTGCGTGCTGCCTCTGCCCCGGATCTGTGGGCCCCGCCCTTTCCTCAGCCTATTTTCTTCTTTCTTTAGTTCCTTTTTTTTTATATGTTTGGTATAGAGTCTACAGGGTCTCAGTATGTAGTACAGACTCGCAGTCATTCTCCTGTTTTCAGATTCCCAAGGGCAGGGATTATAGGTGCCGGCCACTAGGCCTAGTCTCAATCACCAACTCAGCACGCCCCACGGGCCGGGCCGACGTCACATGCTGGGGATCTGACCAGGGCCGCTGCGCTCTGCCTAAGCGGGTGATTTAGTCCACTGAGCCATCTGGCCGGCCCTCCTCCTCCCCCTCCTCCTCCCCCTCCTCCTCCCTCTCCTCC
>PVJA010045629.1:0-15532 GCA_004027025.1 Myocastor coypus | reverse complement strand
TTTGACAAGCAGTGATGTCATGTTTGTCATTTTGATGTAGATACAATTAGGTTATGTCATTAGAATATGTAAGGTTTTTTTTTTTTTTTTTTTTTGTCTCTTTTTTTAAAGACAGAGTCTTGATGTGCAGTTCAGGCTGGCCTTGAGCTCACTTTGATAGCTCAGGATGGTCTTGAACTCACAGTGATCCTCCTGCTTCAGCCTCCCAAGTGCTGGGATTACAGGCGTGAGCCACACGCCCGGCTTAGAATATTTAAGTTTTTATGTTGCTTAAGGTATGTTAAAAAAACACATCAACTGTAAACGTGAAGGGAGAAAAGCATGGTGCTCAGCCGATTTCCAGATGTCAGCAACGCTTCACTCACTTTGATAAAGTTTAAGAAATGTCATGAATGCTGGGTGTTTCTTAATGAAGTCGATACACCTGGATTAATGGTCACAGAGTAAGACCACAGTGATAGTGTGAGAAGTTCAGATAACAAATTCATGATGGAAAAAAAAAAATTCATGGTGCAATAAATAAACAAAATGAATAAGTAGTAAGTGAGTGGTGCTGCAGGTACACTGCAGCTTTGGGTCTTAGATTTCTAGCAGTTATTGTGGAAACAATCTCCTGGGTATAAAACAAATTATTGCCCAGGAAAAAGAAAAACATGTTTTTACATTCTTTTTAATTTTATTTTTTAAAATGTATTTGAATGTTTTAAAACTTTGTTATTGCCCACCCAGCCTGCCCTGGGGGTAGAGCTGGCACACAGGTGGTGCCGGGGATTGAACCTCGGTCTCCCGGTCTCCGTAGCTGTCTAAGCTTGCATAAGCAGGCACTTTAGACCACTAAGCTATCTTGCCTGCCCCCCAAAAAAATGTTTCTGATACTAAATGCAGAAATATCATCCATAGTGTATCATGATGTGTGATGTGATAAAATCCTAAGCAACGTGCTTTCAGTGATTTAAAACAGTTCCTGAGTATATATCCTAGTATAAGCGGTATTATAAGGATTAATACAATGGTCAAATACAATCCTGGGATACATTTTTTTTTTTTTTTTTTTTTGCTTTTTGAGACAGGGTCTCACTATGCAGTTCAGGCTGGCCTTAAGCTCACTTTTGTAGCCCAGGCTGGTCTCGAACTCACATTGATCCTCCTGCCTCAGCCTCCCGAGTGCTGGGATTACAGGCGTGCGCCACCACGCCCGGCTGTGGGATACATTTTAAGTTGTCTTCCAAGCAACTTGCCTTAGATAAAATTTATCATGAGACTTAAAGATATAGATGTCAAGTAAATGTGATCATCTTGAAAACTGTAGAGAAAGCCATTTGCCAGCCAAGTGCATGAATATATATTTTAATCAGCAGAGCTCTTTTTTTTTTTTTTTTTTTGTCTTTGTCTTTTTGAGACAGGGTCTTGTTGTGCAGTTCAGGGTGACCTTGAGCTCACTTTTGTAGCCCAGGCTGGTCTCGAACTCGCACCAGTCCTCCTGCCTCAGCCTCCCAAGTGCTGGGATTACAGGTGTGCGCCACCACGCCGGGCTATCAGCAGAGCTCTTAATGAGGTTGTGTTAAGTTTAAAGGGTCTGCTTAGGGTATTCAGCTGGAAGGCTGTGTTCTTGTGGAAGGCAGAGCACAGCAGTCCCGGTTTGGTTCCTGCAGCGTGCTGAGACTGATTGAGACTGTGTGTGGTGGTCCAGTGGCATGCACCTGTAGTCCTAGCGCTTGAGAGGCTGAGAACAGGAGAATCGCGATGAGTCTGATTTACATAGTGAGACTCTGTGGACCCTGTAGACCCTGTCCTAAAATTTAAAAAAAAGGTAAAACTTCTGTTCTTTTATGTATTGTCCAGTGATTATCCTTGCTGTTTTCAGTTGTTGCAGGGTGGCAGAATTCCTTGTTGCTGTTTTCACTATTGTCACGGCCTGGCTTCTTTTGGAACTCTTTTTTTTCTGTTCCTTTTGCTCCTGTATTCTTTTCTGATTGTTTACTTTAGTTGAAGAATTTTTTAAAAGACTTCTGAACTGGGGCTGCAGGTGTTTGCACTGTTACTCTGGAACCTTTCTCCCTAAATGTGGCACTTCCTTTGCTAGTTCTGATCTTCATTTCGAGCTTTATGTCCTTGAGTGAATGCAATTCATGTTGAACCATAAATTAACAAATGTATATGTACAGAATTACAGAGCTAAATTGTCTTGAGATGTTTACAGAGTCTGTTAAAGTACAGAAATACCCAAAGTGATGATCTGATAAGTTCTTTTTTCTTGGTAAGTTTAAATTTCCTATCATCAGGGGCTGAGATTAGGATGAAAGTTATTTATTGGCTGGGTTGCACAGCTGATTTGTAGGATTACCGCCTGTAGCTATCACCTGATGATAATCCATCATATGTACCTGTCATTACACTTAGGAAACATTTTCTTTTTTTGCTTACAAATGCAAAATTTATGAAATATGACTGACATATTTTGGAGAGAGTACTTTCAGATATTAAAAGGATCTTTTTTCTTTTTTTTTTTCCCCTCTTGTGGCCGGTTCAACCTCCCCTGGGGTGGGGCTGGCACAACATGTGGTGCAGGGGATCGAACCACAGTCCCTGCAGCTGCCTAAACTTGCCTAAGCAGGCACTTTACACCGATGAGCAGGGTGCTGGGTGTGATGGCATACACCTGTAATCCCAGCACTGGGGAGGCTGAAAAATAGGACCACTACAAGACTCAGCTGAGTCTGAGCTGCATAGTGAAACCCTGTACCAAACACGCTTAAAAAAAGAAAAAAGATTAGGAATGGGTAAATTTCCAGCTTAACTTTCAAGAGCATTTTTAATTCATCCCTCTGCTGGGTTAGAATGAGAGCTGTGGGGTCTCACATTATTATGCAGAAATAAGAGAAAAGTAATTTTAGACATTTTCAAAATATGCGATATGCTTATTGCCATCTTTTGCTTTAGTTTCAGTATTCCCTTTTTCATGTTTTAACTTTTTTTTTTTTGTTCTGAGCTGAGTTCACTTCAGTCTTTTTTTTTTTTTTTTTTTTTTTTTTTTTTTTTTTTTTTTTTTTTTTTTTTTTTTTTTTTTTTTTTTTTTTTTTTTTTTTTTTTTTTTTTTTTTTTGTCTTTTTGAGACACGATCTCCCTATGCAGTTCAGGCTGGCCTTGAGCTCACTCTTGTAGCCCAGGCTGGTCTCAAACTTGCACTGATCCTCCTGCCTCAGCCTCCCAAGTGCTGGGATTACAGGCGTGCACGACCTCGCCTGGCTCAGTCCTGTTCTTTACTCTCCAGGGTTAGTAATCAGAATTTGTTCTCTTATCTTCGTTGTGGTCTCAGCTTAGAGCAGTGGTTCTCAACTTTTCTAATGCCGTGACCCCTCATGTTGCGGTGACCCCAAACCAAAAAATAATTTCAGTGGCTACTTCAAAACTGTAATTTTGCTACAGTTATGATTCGGAATGGCTTTAGGTGACCCCTGTGTTTTGGTTGTTTGACCCCTGCTGGGTGGCGACCCACAGGTTGAGAACTGCTGGCTTAGAATCTAAATGTTTATCATGGTAGTATACACTACTTAAAGACATAGTGATAAATCCTTAACACTTCCAGAACTATTTGAATTCTTAAAGATGTGTCCTCATTAAGTGATTTTGAAATTATTCGGTGTTTATATGTTTCAATGGACAGTTGGTAGAACAGTTTGAGTTTTGCTGTTTTAACTAATATTTTTAATTTGATAATTGTTCCAACTTCAGCACATATACTTAATTTATCATCTTGGAGTATTTACATCTAGATAAGCAAATGTATGTATTTACTAAACAAAGATGGTTTCTGTACAGTTTCTCAGCCTTTAAAGTAATGAATTATTTTACTTTGTAATTTAAAAATAATTTTTAGGGTACCAGTGAGAGAGCGCAGTGGTTTAAAAATGCCTGCTTAGGCAACTGCAGGGACTGCAGTTCAATCCCCAGCACCACATGCTGCACCAGCCTCACCCCCAGGGCAGACTGAGCCAGCTATAATATAAATAAATAAAGTTTAAAAAAAATTTTGGGGGGCCAGTGAGATGGCTCAGCAGTCTAAAGTGCCTGCTTAGGCAAGCTTAGGCAACTGCAGGGACCGTGATCCGATTCCTGGCACCACATGCTTCATCAGCCCCACCCATAGGGCAGGCTGAGCCGGCCATAATATTAAAAATAATAATGGTAATAGTTTTTAGTGTCTTGTGCTGATAGTCCTGGATACTCAGGTGGAGGCAGGAGGGTTTCTTGAGTCCAGGAGTGTGAAGAGTACCAAGGATGTTTGAGCAGATGTTGAATGAACTTGTTTTTCCAGGGACGGCGTCTAATTCTGTAATTCTTAACTTTTTTTTTTTTTTCTGTGAAGAACAAAGTGAATAAAATGAGGATGCTGAACAGAAAATAGTTGTGATAATACAGAGCTGGGCTCGTAACTCTCAGTGATCTGAGATAACGTTTAGTTAGCTTGTAGTGGCCAGGAGAAAAGAGGACTCATTTCCATTCTCTGCTTTGAACAGGGACGTGCTTGCAGACAGAGCAGTCAGGTTTCTTCAGTCCTTGGCAGTGGCCAGTCACTTCTCTGAACTGGGTCCTACTGGGTCACTCTGAAAGGATTTTTGACCTTAATATTCATTAGGAATAAGTTCAGCTGCGAAGAATGGAAAACACCAGAGACTGTGACAGAAAGGGTATTTTTTAGCTGGGCATGGTGCAACCTGTGATTAACACTAGGGAGGCTGAGGCAGCATAATGAGTTCACAAGTTTATCCTTAGTAACTTAGAATCTGTTTCCAAAATATATGTATTTTTTAATTTTGGCTTGAACTGGCATAGATTCCCATAATGCCAGAGATGGAGTTCTTTCTACTTTGTATTTGTGTGTATTTAGGGTGGTCTTCATTGTGGATAACCATGTACCCAGCAGAAAGAACTGGAACTGTAGTAAATGCAGGAAAGTAGCTAAGTAGATACTAAGTAACAACCAGTAGTTTCAGGTGTAACTTCTGTGGTTCCTGAAGTGGGAAGACTCAGATCAGTATGTTTTCATGTTCACAGGTCATCCTGGGAGTTTTGAATAGGTGGTTTGTTTTCAGAGCTGACTCTGCTTCCAAACTGCATAATTCATTTTTCACTTCCTAAAATCTCTATCCTGTTCTTAAAATAATATCAGTTACTCATACTTTTTTTCCCAGTACCCAGGATTGAATTTAGGACCTTGAGCTTGCCAGGCAGATACTTATGCCACTGAGCTAACTCCCCAGCCCCTTTACTCATAAATTTTAGAAGGTTATTTAATTCTGATATTATTTAACTTCAAAGGAGATGGGCATCAGATTTACTGCTTGTCTATCTGAGACTATATTTCATTAAGTAATGTTATCTAAACTTTTTTGATTGTGCTTATAAATAGCATTTTTCAGTACATAATACTTGCATGCGTATTTATACATCTGTATGCTTAAGGTACTAATTTATTTATATTCTTTATATGAAACATATGTATTATGTATTTAGTACAAGTTCTACAGGGTCTCACTACACAGATCAGACTCATAGTGATTTCCCTGTGTTCAGCCTCCCAAGAGCTGGCATTACAGGCTCTTGGCACCACACCCAATCTCAGTTGCTGTCTCAGCCTGCTCCTGAGGCCAGGGGTGGGGCAAGGCTGGGAGCGGCATGGCATGCCAGGGATTCAACCCTGGTCCCTGCTTCTGCTTGAGCAGGCACTTTGATCTGCTGAGCTGTCTGGGCCGGCTCTAAGACCTGTTAAGTGGTGAACTATAAATAAAATAAACTATTAAAGTTATTACATAAAAACTTTTTGGGAAGACTTTGATAAAATATGCTTAATTGTTTTTGTAAATTCATCTTACTGCTATTTTTTATTTATCTATTTTTTGAATAGCTTTTTTTTTTTTTTTTTTTTGGTGGAACTGGGATTCGAACTCACGACCTTGCACTTGCCAGGCAGGCACTTGTGCCATGGTTGTATGTTTTCTAAATTGAGTTTATTCCGATCCTCGACTTTATCTTCTGTTTTTTAAGGCAAGGTCTAGGCTGACCTTGAACTCACTATGTAGTCCAGGCTGCCTTGTACTCCCAGAATCCTCTTGCCTCCGCCTGGTAGGTGCTGTGATTATGTGCAGATGCCACCACACCCAGCTGATCTGGACTTTCGTAAACATGATAGCTGGGAGAGTACAGTAAGCTAAAAATAGAATGTGTGTATATTCAAGTGGAAGAAATTCAGTGTAGGTTCCTGGTTACTAACGGTACTAGTTTTGTTGCTATCAAATACAAAGAACTTTATTGTAGTTTTATTAAAAGATTTCTGCTACCTTTTCAGTGTTTTTTTTTTTTTTTTTTTTAAGTATTTGAGCTCAAAATCCATTGAATTTTTTTAATAGGAAAGATTTTAGTGTCCAGATGAGAGTTTTTGTTAAATATTACATTTCATTTCTAGGCTGGGCATGGTGGCACACGCCTGTAATCCCAGCACTTGGGAGCTGAGGCAGAAGGATTGGTGCAAGTTTGAGACCAGCCTGGGCTACAAAAGTGAGCTCAAGGCCAGCCTCAACTGCATAGTGAGACCCTGTCTCAAAAAAAAAAAAAAAAAAATACAAAAATAAACAAAAAAACAAAATGAGGCAAGCAGATGCCTTAAGAGTGTCAGTTCCTCTGCTGTATGAAATTCTTACCCTTCTTCAGGTGAATGCAGAGTAACACAGATCCACCAAGGGTGCTAATGTTCATCTGATTAAATATTGTAGTTAATGTTCGTTTGGTACTCTAGTTTTAGGTAGCAGATAAGATACACTATTCCTCTCTGGGTCATTGACTGTCATGTGTCCGCTTGTAGCTGACAGATGGTGTATATCCCCTTAGGAGACTATCTGCCTCTTAGAGACTAAGGAGACCGTTTATAAACATAACAGAGTATCTATTGGAATGTATTTAGCTAGAGGCAACTATTTATTTATTTATGTATGTATGTATGTATGTATGTATGTCTGTCTGTCTGTCTTTTTGAAACAGGGTCTCACTATGCAGTTCAGACTGGTCTTGAGCTCACTTTTGTGGCCCAGGCTGGTCTGGAACTCGCAGTGATCCTCCTGCCTCAGCCTCCCAAGTGTTGGGATTACAGGTGTGCGCCACCACGCCCGGCAGAGCCAGTTATTTATTAACACAGCAATGTCTTGCATTGTTGCCAGGCTGGACATTTACTCAACATGGATCATTTTCACTGTTTCAGTCTGCCCTACTCCTCAGTGTCACAATTCTTTTTTTAAAACAGGGTTTCAATGTGTATAGAAGCAGTTGTGTTTTTTGTTTGTTTGTTTGTTTGTTTTGTCTTTTTGAGCCAGGGTCTCGCTACACAGTTCAGGCTGGGTTCACTTTGTAGCCCAGGCTAGTCTCAAACTCACATTGATCCTCCTGCCTCAGCCTCCCAAATGCTGGGATAACAGGTATGCACCACCACACCTGGCTAGAAGCTGTGTTTTAAAAATGTATACTACTATTTTGTGTATTTTCTCCTGAGAGAAATTTTGCTGGTCGTCTTTGTGTTGTTCCATGCATGCCGTATGTGGTGATTAGATCACCATGGGAGTCGGTATACAGACATGACATGTCTTAATTTTTTTTGTCTTCAATATTTTTTGACTTAAGCAACTGCAAATCAGGGAATTCCTGATAAAATATGTTTGTGCCTCATTCTGGATAACAACACCTTTGAGTTCCTCTACCTTTCTGTTTTCCTTGCCTTTCTTACCCTTTAGGCTGTGATTGAAGCAGGCACTCTGGTGCCGAGATAGAGCTGCATATCCAGCTGTTTTCCATTTGTCTATTTTGATACAAGATTTGGTCTGAGTTGCCCAGGTGGCTTGGATTTACAGTTCTTCTCTGTAGCGTTCCCAGTACTCACATTACAGATGTGCCACTGTGCCTCGCAATAATTTCCTTTTGTTCTGCTTCTCTCAATGTTTGTTTAAGCCTTTCCAATACCACATTGTATTGTGTGTCCTCTCTTTTGGCTTTTTTAAAAAAAATTTATTTATTTTATTTATTTATTTATTTATTTATTTTTAACTTTTTTTTTTTCTTTTGGCTTTTTAGACAGGGTCTTTCCATGTACTACAAGCTGACCTTGAATTTATGCATATCCTTTTAATTTTTGTATTTTTAGGGGAGGGTCTGCAGGGTGTTCAGGGTCTCACTACTAGATTGGACTTCTAATGGTACACCTATGTACAGCCTCCCAAGAGCTGGGATTACAGGATCAAGCCACCATGCCCAGTCTCAGTGGCCATCTCAGCACGCCCTGGGTGGGGGTGCGGCCAGCAGGGCAGGCCTGGGGATTGAACCCCTGGCCCCTGTGCCTGCTTGCAAGCACTTTAATCCACTGAGCTACTTGGCCAGCTCTTGTATATCCTTTTAAAAGCCATTTTAAATCTGTTTGGGAAGGATTTTTTTTTTTTTTTTTTGCTGGCATAGGTGACCTTCAGGGCTGGTCTGGTGTCGCATGTGGAGCTGGGAATCGAGCTGTGCTTCTCTGAGCCACACTGGGTTTGCCAGTGCACGCACTTAAACAACTGAGGTTACCAGCAAGCCCTTAAATCTGTTTGGATAAAGTAGACTGTGTACACGCTGTTTATTTATTTTACGGAACTGGGGATTGAACTCCGTACCTTGCACTTGCTAGGCAGACACTTGTGTGTCTCTCAGCTATCTCCCCATCCCGCATAAATGCTGTTTAGATACCTGGTTAAAAATTCTTTTCATTGAAGTTTTTCCTTATTTTTAAATTTAATTTTGTAGTTTGAAAATATGAAATGTACTGATAAACAGTATGGTATAATCAAGATTAACTGATACTAATGTTTTGTTCTATTTTCTTTGCTCTTTTTCAGTTTATCAGTTCATCTCTTCGTTTAAGTTTCACTGTATATTTTTTTGAAAGAATTAATGTGTAATATTATAGCTACACGTACAACATAATTGTCTAATGTCTTGCTCATATTTAAATATTTATCCAGAAAATATATTTTTATCTGATAAGTTTCAATCAAGATGCTGACCCAGACACCTTTACTTAAATTGTATTATTTTTTTTTTAACTTAGGTTGTATTTATGCAGATTGCTGACACATTTTTCCATTGGTACTTTCTTCAGAGATAAGACCAGATGTCTTACAAATATCCCAAGTTCTAGATTTAAAAAAAATTGTGACAGTTTTCTTGTTCTTCTGCCTCTCTCTTTTGCTTCCTACATATTGGAAATTAGTTTGAAAGTTAAACATAGTTTTAAATTAGTTTGAAAGTTAAACATAGTTTTTAAGAATCCTTCATGGACGAAGCTGTACAATTATGCTAGCAGTCTTAAAATGTTTGTTAGCTTTTTTTTTTTTTTTTTTTTTTTAATTTTGCAGTATCGAGGGTAGGGCTCAGGACCACTTTACTGCTGAATTCCATTCCCATCCATTTTAAAATATCTTAATTTTTATGAGTACCTTTCCTTCAGTGGTCCAGCCTGCTTAGAGCTCTTCTCTCCCCCTGCTCAGTAGCTGGCATTACAGGCCTGTGCCAGCAGTCCTGGTTTGGCTGACTCTTTTTTTTTTTTTTTTTTTTTTTTTTTTTTTTTTTGTCTTTTTGAGACAGGGTCTCGCTATGCAGTTGAGGCTGGCCTTGAGCTCACTTTTGTAGCCCAGGCTGGTCTCGAACTTGCACCAATCCTCGTGCCTCAGCCTCCCGAGTGCTGGGATTACAGGTGTGCGTCGCCACGCCCGGCGGCTGGCTCTTAATGTTAAGTGTGATTACTGTGTTAAGGCGCAAAGAGCCAGATCTCCTCGTCTTTAAAATGTGAGATAGCAGTTAATGTGTAGGGATGCAACTTCAATTAATATGAAAAAAATTAAGGCCTATTTTCATTTTTCATTTTTTGGGTACCTGATAAAGAACTCTGGACCCTGAGCTTGGCAGGCAGGTGCTTATGTGTTTAACACAGGCTCTCACTACGCAGATTGGACTCCCAAGTGCTGGGAGTACAGGCACGTGCCACCACACTCAGTCTTAGTCACTTTCACAGCAGGCTTGGGACATGGGGCCAGTGCAGCGTGTGGAGCCAGGGTTCAAGCCTGGTCCCTGCGCCTTGCCTAAGCAGGAGCTTTAGTCTGCTGAGCTATCTGGCCAGTCCTTCCTTGTTTTTATTCTTTTTTCTTTTTTTGAGCTTGCTTTCTTTATGTTGTGGTGGGCTCAGCCTGCCCTGGGGGGTGGGGCTGGCGCAGCATGTGGTGCCGGGTATCAAACCTCGGTCCCTGCGGTTGCCCAAGCTTGTCTAAGCAGGCGGTAGACCGCTGACCTATCTCTCCAGCCCCTTTTTTGTTTCTAAACTGCCTCTTTGCTTATATAGTTCTGCTGAAGAGGCAGATGAAAGGAGGGAAAAAAACTTAATTTTTAATTTCCAGAGTAAGGAGTTGAAATGGTCACATCTGGTGTCAGAGGTGGCAGATTAAGTGTTTGGCTGCCTTTCTAACTGCCATAAGGAAGTTTTGGATTTAAAGTAGTGCATTGATTGTATTGTAGAATGCTTTGCTTTTGATGCTCGTGGTATTTTTTTCTGTCTGCCCCAGACATACATGTGTAGTCAGTGAGATGTATTATCTATAACTGCTTATTATAAGTGTCTAATTGTGTAAGGTTTGTTACTGTATTGCTACACAGGCAGGGTAGGTTGCAAAGTACTTGCTGATTTTTATTCTGGAGTTCTTTAACTTCACCTCAAGACTGTATTTGCTGTTTTATTATAGTCAGCTTCAGTTGTGAAAGAGTGAATGATTCTAAACATGCAGTTTCACAAAAGTACATCAAATATGTGAAGAGGTCAGCTAAAAAATTTACTTAGTGGGGGTTTTGGGTAAACTCCGTGGTTAAAGCACCTTTGCAGGCGATCCCAGGCAGGCACAGGGATCACCATACCCACCCTTAAGGCAGCCTGAGCCAGTGGACAAAAAGAAAAGAAAGCTACTTTTTTTTTTTTTTTTTTTTTTTTTTAAAGAAATGTACTTATTGGCAGGATTTATTTGGAGATTTTGTTCTTGGCTAAGAAGGTAACTTGGGGGTCTGAGTGCCTGTGCATGGCAAGCTGAAGGACTCGGGTTCAATCTCTAGCACTGCATACTGTGCTGGCCCTAGAACTCCAGGCACGCTCTGCTAGCCACTGAAACTGAGCGTGGTGGTGCACACCTGTAATTTCAGTGCTTGGGAGGCTGAGACATGACTGCTATGGGTCCAAGCTACCTCTGTGTATAGTGGCCTGTATCAAAAAAATACATAAAAGATTAAAACCTGGGGCCCGGCAGGATGGCTCAGTGGTCTAAAGCCCCTGCTTGGGAAAGCTTGGGCGCTTCAGGGACCCCAGTTTGATCCCCGGCACCACATGCTGCGCCTCGGGGTGGGCTGAGCCGGCCATAAAAGTGAGTGAATAAACAAAGATTCTGAAACAAGAAATAAATAAACAAGATACTGTCAGTAAGATTGTACCTATAGTTCTCATATTACCAAATTCAGTAGCCATTTCTTTTCTTTTAACCTGTCAGTGGCATTTAAGTGAGTTTGCTTTTTGAGATGATTAATGTATCTGCTGTCTGATTTAGAGCTTTTGTCGTCTCACCTTTCTGGTTTCATCCTTTCAGTTTCTATTTATGCGTCATTTCCTGACCTGTAAATATGTGGGTGTCCCAGAGTTCAGATTCTAGATAGTTTTATTTGTACTTCATGGTGATATCACCCAGTTTGCTAACCTAATAAGGATATCTGTGACTGGATTTGCGAGTATTTAAACCTTTTGCGTGACCTTCTGACCTAATGTTGTACTCCTGTGTTTACTTCCTTAGTTGTCCTTTGGGTGTCTTACGCTGAGACTTTAAAGCTGAACCTTTGAGGCTCCCTCTTTCCGAATCTTCCTCTGGTGCCACATGGCAGCCGCTTCTTTTCAGTGGCTCCGCAGAACGCTTTTGCGCTGCGTGTTCCCTCTCCCTTTGCCTCCGCTCGGTTCAGCAGCAACTCTTGTTGGCCCTATTTTCAGAATATATCCAGGATCTGGATATTTTGATAACTTCAACCACAGTGTTAATATTTGCCTGGATCTTTGCAGTGTTCTATAACTGACTTAGCCCACTTCTTCAGGATTCCTTACAGCCTTTTCTTAGAAGAGCACCACAAATCAACTCGTGAACGTTTTTTTTGTCTTTTTTGAGGCAGGGTCTTGCTATGCAGTTACAGGCTGCCTTGAGCTCACTTTTGAAGCTCAGGCTGGTCTCAAACTCACACTGATTGTTCCTCCTGCCTCAGCCTCCCAAGTGTTGGGATTATAGGTGTGCGCCAGACCACCTGGCTTTGTGAACCTTTGAAAAATGAGATCATGTCACATTTATGCTCTGCTTTTGTAACAGCGTTTATGTGCAAAGAAAAAAGTTGCAGTCCTTATGTTCTGTAGGACCCTGCTCCAGGGACCCTAGGTACATCTTCTGTCTTACTTGCAGTAGGTTTATGGCACACTGCTGCAGTGGGCTGTTTCTGTTGTTGAAAGCTCTAACAGGTTTGCATCTCTGTTCTAGGTACTCTGACTAGAAAGCTTTTCCTATACGGCAGCTTTTTGGAAATCAGGACAGGAGACCCTCTTGTTATGAGGATGCTTGCTTTTTTTTTCTTGTTTTTTAAACTGTGTGTATGTTATGGCTTGCTGTGCCTGCCCTGGGGATCGGGCTGGCACAGCATGTGGTGCCAGGGATTGAACTGTGGTCCCTGTGGTTGCCTAAGGTTGCCTAAGCAGGTGGTTTAGACTGCTGGGCTATCTCGCTGGCCCTGTGAGGATAATTTGAAGAGTAGATAAAATCACAAGCTCCTTTGTCCTTGTGCTTCCTGTGCTTCCTGACTTCGCCATTCATCTGTTCCTTTGGTTGTGGTTTTGTGTGTGTGTGTGTGTGTGTGTGTGTACTGGGAATCAGATACACGGTACCACATGCCTCAGGCCAACTAGGCTGGGTGTAGTGGTGCACATCTGTAATCCCAGCACTGGGGAGGCTGAAGACTGGAGGATCACTATAAGTCCAAGCTATGTAATGAGACCCTATACCAAATACATTAAAAAAAGAAAAAAAAAAAAAAAAAAAGAAGAAGAAGCAGCAGCAGCATTATGGGAATGTTTTTCTTTTTGTTTTTGTTTTTGAGGGGGATTTCACTGTGTAGTTCAGGCTGGCCTCAAACTCCTGGTACTGTTCTGGCATCAGCCTACCAAGTGCTGATATTATAGGCATGTACCCCCATGCCAGGCTGGAATGATTTTTTCAACTCTATTTTAAGGAAAATATCATTGACACAGAAGCAGTGAGAATAGCGTAGTGAACTTCCACGTCCTTGTTGCTCACTATAAACGCTTAATAGCTAGTCTTGTCTTACTTGCACCCCACTCTTCTTTTTTTTTAGAATTTGTTTATTTTATTTTTTTCTTGTTTCAGAACTTTTGTTTATTTACTTATTTTTATGGCTGGCTCAGCCTGTCCTGAGGGCAGGGCTGGCACAGCATGTGGTGCCGGGAATCGAACCGAGGTCCCTGCAGCCGCCTAAGCTTTTCTAAGCAGGTGCTTTAGACCACTGACCCATCCTGCCGGGCCCCCCACTCTGTTCTTAATGCCTCATTTTGTGTAGGATTACTTTGAATCACAGATCAGAAATTGTGATTTGTATCCCATGTGTCTGAAATATAGTGCTTTGAAAAAAATAACCACAATAATATCCTGCCTAAAACATTTAATAGCTCTTAATATTCCCATATAGTCTACTTTTTATTTACCCAGTGTGCACATTAAAATTTTTATAATTTAAATCAGTTGAAGAGCCAGGCATGGTGGCACATGCCTATAATCCCAGCACTTGGAGGCTGAGGCAGGCGAATCAGTGCAAGCTTGAGACCAACCTGGGCTACAAAAGTGAGCTCAAGGTCAGCCTGAACTGCATAACGAGACCCTGTCTCAAAAAGACATAAATAAATAAATAAATAAATTAATTAATTAATCAGTTCAAGTAGTACACTCATTTGGTATGTCATGTATTTCAGCTTATATCTTTTTTCCCTTGACATTTATTTGTGTAAGAAGCCAATTACTTGTTCTGAGAATTCTGTATGAATAACCTAGAACAGTGTGTGATGTAGTAGGTGCTTAGTGCATATTTTTAAAAGAAATGTAATTCATAGTATTTAGGGCAAAATTAAAATACTAATTTTTGGAAAAAAATTGTCATCTTTTTATTAGCTTTATAGGATAGACAACAATTTGAATAGTTTGGTAGTAAAAGTACAGGATATGCAGGGCAATGGAAAACCTTTTGAGAATATGTTCCTTGAGATATGTGACCATCACATTTTAAAGATCTTGTGGGAGCCGGGCGTGGTGGCTCACGCCTGTAATCCCAGCACTCGGGAGGCTGAGGCAGGAGGATTGGTGCAAGTTCGAGACCAGCCTGGGCTACAAAAGTGAGCTCAAGGCCAGCCTGAACTGCATAGCGAGACCCTATCTCAAAAAGACAAAAATGAAATGAAATGAAATGAAATGAAAAATAAAATGAAAAATGAAATGAGAAATGAAATTAAATGAAAATCTTGTGGGGCCAGTGAGATAGCCCAGCGATCTAAAGGACCTGTTTAGGGAACCACAGGGACTGCAGTTCAATCCCCTGTACCACATGCTGGGCCAGCCCCAGCCCCCAGGGCAGGCTCAGCTGGCCATAATATAAATAAATAAGTAAAGTTTTAAAGATCCTGTTGCTCGCATGTTAAGCACTGTTTAAAGCTACAACGGCTTATTTTCATAGCCAGCCTTCAGTGAAAGATCACTGTATCTGTGTTTCTCCATTGAAGAACTTTAGGCTCTGAGAGAGCAGTGTAGAGGGAAGGTGAGTCCTCCTTGTTGATAGAACCAAAAATGAATCAGTCTTTAAAATGGTGTGCTTTTATAACTTTGCTAAAAATTCTAAATAGAAAAATGTGGCACCAATATCAATGTCTTCTAAGAAAAACCTTTTTAAAATGTCATTTTAGCTTCTTTCTGTAAACATTTGCATGTATGTTCAAACTGTTTTGTAATTTTTTTTGCAAGGCCGGGGTTCAAACTCACCACCTTGTACTTGCCAGGCAGGCACTTGTGCTACGGAGCTCTCTTTCCAGCCCCTGGAATTTTTTTTTTTTTAATTTAATACAGGTATTACAGGGTCTTAGTGTGTAGATTGGGCTTGTAGTGATCCACCTGTGTTCAGCCTCCCAAGAGCTGTGATTACAGGCCCGTGCCACCACGTCCAGTCTCAGTCATTGTTCCAGGGTGCCCCAGGGGCATAGCTGGCATAGTGTGCTGAAGCTCGAACTTGAACCTCAGGTGCTGAACTCTGCCTAAGCAGGTGCTTTACTCCATTGAGCTATTTGGCTGGCTCAGAACATTTATTTTTAATACAAGATGACTAGAAAATGTGAATAAAAGGAAAA
>PVJA010045628.1:0-15536 GCA_004027025.1 Myocastor coypus | reverse complement strand
GCCACAGAGACCCAAGTACCAGAATGGCGGCAGCGGCCAAACCAGGTTCCAAAATGGCGCCGGCATGGAGAATTTGTTCCTAGGAATCAAGGTCAGAGTGTTCATCAATCCAGGCACTCCACCCCTACAAGCAAGAGAGAAGGTAGCCTGGCTACTACTCCAGCTGGCAGCAGACCCTGGCATCATCCACGTGGCATTGCTTTTAGGTGCATTCAGAATGCAAGAGCTATTAGTTTAAGAAGGCTTCCACCTCGATTTCAGAAGAAGGCCTGGGAGGCCAGGCAATGTGCTCCTGAGAGGGCAGTGTGTGAAGCAGAGAGTGAGAAGCCAATTCAGTGGAAACCTCAGAAGTTTGGAAAAGCCAAGAATGTGGATCGTGCTAAGAGGGAGCAAAGCCAGCCTAAGAGAGAAGCCATGGGAATTATCACCAAGAGTGCTGTAGGAGCAGAGTTGCATGATGCTCACAACTCAGTGCAGACTGCTTTGGATTCTCCAGTTGGAACTATGGGATTTAATGTTTATCCTGCTGGATTTTGAACATGTGTTGGTCCCAATGTTTTGTATTACCCTGTTGTTTGCAACTTTTGGAATTGTAATGTTTATCTTATGCCTTTGAATGTTGGATATGTTTGACTCTTCTATTGTACAGGGGCTCATAGATGAAAATTTGCCTTGGATCTTCGAGGAAACGTGGGACTCGGACTTTTCAGCAATGCTGAAACTATTGGGACTTTGGCAGCTCTTCCAGATGGATTAAAATGTCTTTTGTAAAAAGGGATATGTATGAGACTTTGGGGGTCCAGGGGCAGAATGTTATGGTTTATGTCTAGTTGTCCCCCCAAAGCCTCATGGAGTCATTGGGCGGGGACTGCTAGAGTTTGAGACTTGATCCTTGATCCCCGGGATTATGGGTTTTAGTACTGATGGGATTATGGGTGGAAGTACTTCTGGGATTATGGGTGTAGCCTATGGCGGGAGCTAAGGCGGAGAGCCTGAATGTAATATAAAGAGAGACAGAGAGACAGACTGTAGCTCTGGCTGGTGCTGTTGCTCTGCTACCGTGTTTGGCTGGCTACCTCTGCCACCATTTTGTTTCTGTTCCGCCGCCATGAACTGGATGCTCTCTGCTCTGCTCCTCTCAGCCTTGGGCCAGCCGAACATGGACTGAAACCTCCAGTAACTGTGAGCTAAATAAACCTTTCCTTCCTTCATTTTGAGTGTTGGGTATTTGTTCCAGCAACGAGCAAAAGGCAACTAAGACAGCAGCTATATCCAGTCTTCCCTAGATTCATATGTGTCAGTTCTTTGGAATGCATTCCAACACCCTTTTTCATGCTCATTTTCCCAGTGCTGCATATGGCACCTGACTCTAACTCCATTGACCTTTTGCTCCTGAGCATTCTGTAAGCTATACCAGTTATCTTTGATTCTGATGACTAGCCATGACTTCATTTTCCATCCTTCTGTTGGTTCTTCATATTGATTAGGACAGTGTTTTCAGACTGTGCATGGAGCCACTTAGCCAGTCTCTGCCGTTGGGTAGGAAAGTGGGGTCCAGTGCCAAGAACATAGAAATATTACTATACAAATTTAATTACCATTAGATTCTCTCTGAATGTTCTAGGCACTGCCCCAAATTTAAGTATCACATAGACTTTAGGAAGGCTCTTATCCAGAAGTCTTTCGACTTAGTCTAGTCTCTTATTAGATTTATTTTTTTAGGATGCTGCTGAGTTGATAGTACTAATATTTGTTCTTTGCCTATGAAATGAGAAATACAGCATAATGATAGATATAAACTAGAGAATATGATTCTGAGAAAGCATTTTATCCCATTAAAATGAGATTTTGGCCTGACATTGAAGAGAAGTTTCTGGAAATTATGCTTCTCTGAGTAACAAATTTTATCATTTGACTCCACCCTGGCACCTGCAAAATTGACAAGAGAAAGTTAGCTGTTTTGGTGAAGGAGGTTCATATTTAAGTAAGAATTTTATCTTACATTCACAAGGCAAGGCCCTGAATATTACGGATTGTCAGAAATGCCTTATGAGCTAGGAAAGTTCATGGTTGGTATCACTGTATCTTCTCCACATAGTGACAACACAAAATACTTTCCACTTGGGCTGTATCTATGTGTTTGTTTAAGCAGTCGGATAAATTGCACTGAAGGCTATGTTTTTATGAAAATATCTATCCTCCTTCTCTGGAAAGCAATAGACTCATAGAAGAACATAATAGACCTACCTAGTAACAAGTAGACAAACCTATTTCTCTTGCTGATTCTGGGGAAAATATTCAAAACTGAAACAGTGCATAGAATTGCCCAAACTAGTCAAGTAACATTTTTGTACTTATTTTTGAAGAATGAATAAAGCTAATTATACAAAAATTTAAATAATTTGAATCCACTGTAATCTCAAGAAAGGGTAATGAATTACATGTCAAGAATGTAAAAATGATGAAAGAGGAATATGTTTGATTTCTCTTGCTGTCATAACAAATTATTACAAATTCTGTGGCTTAAAATAATGTATCCACTGACAGAGATGGAAGGAAGTCAATGTTTTCATATGATTTCAGGAAAGAAAATGTAATCAACTTGAGAAACATTTTGATTTGAAATAGAGGGCTTAGTGGCATAAATGTCTGGCAAGCACAAGTTCCCATATTAGATACCTGGAACTGAAAAAAAATTAAATAGACACAAATGATAACATACTAGTGTGGGATGCTAACAAAAGTATGTTATCGTTTAGTTTCGTTCTCTCTCTCTCTCTCTCTCTCTCTCTCTATATATATATATATATATATATATATATATATATATTTGTGGAGAGATTATAATATTAACTGTATACATGTTAATGTTGCTTGCATATGTGAGCATGAAGTCATGGGTAAGGATCTAAACTGAAAGAGAGGACTTTGAAGTCAACAGTCCATGTAGTATTTGAAGGCAAAGGTACACATCAAGATTTTTCAATTTTAGGATAATGGGATTTCATATAGAATCATTCTTTGGTGTAGAGGGCTTCCCTGTATATTGCAGGTTACTTGACAGAATTCCTTGAGAAGATGTCTTGTTTCTGGAAGATTTTAGCACCCTCAGTGTTTACAGATGAAATATCTCTAGGCACAGTCAAGTCTCCACTGGAGGAAGAGGAAACCTCTATCAGTGGTTCTCAACCTTCCTAATGCCATAAACCCGCAATACAATTCTTCATGTTGCGGTGACCCCAAACCAAAAAATAATTTTGGTGACTACTTCAAATTACAAATTCCAACAAATAACATTTCACCATGGCATAGCATGGGCTTAAATATGTATTTTCCGATGGCTTTAGGCGACCTCTGTGTTTTGGTCTTTCGACCCCCTCTGGGGTGGTGACCCACAGGTTGAGAACCATCCAAATCTAACTGAAAACCAATGAAATATTGTAGGGAGAGGCCGGAGTACAAGATGGTGGTACTCTGTTTCATGCCATTGAATGAAGGAAATCTAATCCAGAGTATAGTGGATGTCCTGTGAAAGGACTCCTGCCCAGACCTGCATGAGACCACAACATAATTAAAATACTTAATTTCTCTACCAGGGTCAATGTTGTCACATGGCCATGAGTGCATATTTTTATTTCAATGTAGGTTAAGCACTGAGGACAGCTGTGAGCTTGGGAAAATAAGTTGACCTGGCCTTCAATGAGCGTCAAATGACTAGGGCTGCAAGAGTTGCTAAGTAGACCGATCCTACTTGAGCAGTCAAATAAAGATGCTTAACCCACTGCACCATTGTGTATCTCCTCATCTTGGTTGCATAAATCTCCATGAACTCCCTAATGGTGACAAGGCAAATATGTACTGAATTGTATCCACAATGGAGTATAGAAGTTTTACAAAGTTGTTTTTCTTTCTTTCTTTCTTTCTTTAATATTTATGGAAAATGCCTAAAACATAATTTTACAACAAAATAATAGGAAAATAACCATAGTTAATTAATATATTGCATATTGTTATCTGTAAAAGTATTCAGAGTACAGTCTATGGGCATAAAAATTGTGCAAATGATATTAGCACAGACCTTTTTTTTTTCTTTTATGTATTTAGGACAGGGTCTACAGGCTGTCACTATGTATATCAGACTTGTAGAGATTCTCCTGTTTTCAGCCTCCCAAGTGTTAGGATTACAGGTACATGCCACTATGCTGTCTAAGTGGTGGTCTCAGTATGCCAGAAGGTGGGGCGAGTGCACCATGTGCTGCCAGGGTTTAAGCGCTGGTCCCTGAACTTGCCTAATCAGGAACTTAGTCCTCGGAACTATCAGGCCAGTCCTCCTTCTTTTCAATGAACAAAGGAAACTAGTAGCATAACTATCTTGTACTTTTTTTTGTCGTTTTTCCTTTTCGCTTCCTTCTTTTCTTCTATCCTCCACCCTAGTTCCTTAAACAATTTTTCTAGTTTTATAACATTTATTAAACATAAGGCTGAAGAGATAGTTCAGTGACCTAAAGTCCCTGCTAAGGCAAGCTTAGGCAAGTGCAGTAACCATGTGCCTTGCCAGTCCCACCACCAGGGTGAGCCGACTAATCCAGATTCTGGGCATAATGACATAGCCCAGTGCTGGGAAGGCTGAATAAGTAAATATAAGTATAAGAATATATATATATATATATATATATATATATATATATATATATATATATGAATATATATATATATGTATGTATGTATGTATATATATGGCCTTATTTACTCTTTCACTTCCTCACACCACCAGGGATACAATATGATGTTTGTACATGTGATTCTGATTTATTTCACTTATGAGTATGGTCCTCTATTGGATTCATGTACTTTTAAAAGTCTTAAGTTTATCCTTTATGGCTGAGTACTACTTTATTGTACAATTCGATAGGCATTTGAGTTGTTTCCAATATTTAGATAAATACAAAATGTGGTGCTATAAACATTGATATGTATATATCACAGTGGTGTGTTATTTTTATTTTTATTTTTATTTTTATTTTTTGAGACAGGGTCTCACTATGTAGTTTAGTCTGGCCTTGAGCTCAGTTTTGTAGCCCAGGCTGGTCTCGAACTCACACTGATCCTCCCAAGTGCTGGGATTACAGGCTTGTGCCACCACAGCCGGCTTGGTGTGTTATTTTTAATTCTTTTTTTTAGTAATGTACTTGGCACATGGTCTCACAAAACAGTTCGGAATCAGAGTGAGCCTCTTGTTTTCACCCTCTCCAACACTGGAATCATAATTATGTACCACCATGCCCCAACTCAGTCAGTCCTGACTCAGTGCACCATGGGAATGGAGTAGGCAGTGACATGCAGGACTGATGACTGAACCCTGATCACTACTCTTGCCAAAGTGGTTGCTTAGTCCACTGAACTACTTCACTGGCCCTTAATTCTTAATTTTAATAGTTGGGTTCAATGTGACCTTAATCCTATTTTTTTTTTTTTTTTGAGTAACCTCCATACTAATTTCTGCAGTGATTGCGCCAGTCTGCACTGGCAGCAACATTGGAGAAGGTTTCCTTTCTCCCACAGTACCTCAAGCATTTGTTATTGGTTGATTTCTTTCTTTCTTTTTTTTTTTTTTTTTAAAGATTATTTTTATTTATTTATTTTTTCTTGTTTCAGAACCTTTGTTTATTCACTCATTTTCATGGCCGGCTCAGCCCACCCCAAGGGCAGGGCTGGCGCAGCATGTGGTGCCAGGGATCGAACCGTGGTCCCTGAAGCCACCCAAACTTTCCCAACCAGGCGCCTTAGGCCACTGAGCCATCCCGCCGGGCCCTATTGGTTGATTTCTTGATGATAACCATTCTTGTGAAGTATGACAGGATCTCAGAGTTATTTTAATTTAAGTCTCCAATGACCAATGATGTTGAACATTTATTTCATATATTTGTCAATTTTGAGTTTATATTTGTAACTGGTGAGAGATAAGGGTTTAAATTCATTATTCTGCATGTAGATAAACAATTTTCCTAGTGCTATTGTTTGAAAATGCTGTCCTCTCATTACTGTCCTTGGCTTATTGCAGAAAATTAGTTAGATATAAATGTAGCATTTTCTTTTGATCCTTCCTATCAGTATCTGACTACATGTCAGTACTCCTTACCTTTGTAGAATATTTTCAATCAGCGAGAGTGTTATATCACATTTTGCCTCATAAATATATGTGAATACAACATGTCAATCAAATAATTATAGCTCAAAAATTAATATAAACCTCTTTTGTAGATAATATAACCAAGGAAAAGAAGTAGGCTGGCATTTATTGGAATAGAAAGGAATGATTTTTTACATCACTCTTTAATTGATTTGCAAACGCAGTACCATTCTGAAAGTTCACTGAGGAATGTTTCCTTTTCAGAAAGAAGGTAAACAGAAGAAGAATATAGAGTAAGAATAATAAGGACAGAGATCAATTCATGAAAGAAATGTTAAGTTGAATCAAAACTGTAAAACTTGTTAATTGTGTTAAGTTCCTATTACTACTTTAAAAAGTAACACAAACGTGACATAAAAACAAATTTAATTGCTGCCAGCTGATGAATGGATAGAGAAAATATGAGCATATACAACAATGGAATACTATTTGTGCATAAAGGAATAAAACCCTATTTTTTGTTAAAATAAGAAAGTCATTAGGTTAAGTGCAATAAGCCAGCACTGAAAGACAAATACTGTGTGGTCTCACACATATGTGAGTTGTTGAGGAGTCCATCTCTTAGGAGTTATCACCTCTGATAGTACAGCTGAGGGAGCATTTGAGGAGGATGGGAAATTGATCTGTGGGGACTAATTTACCATTAGAGAGGAGTGAGAAGTTCTAGTGTGGTATTGCACATCTGATTGAATAGATACCACATCAGTGCAATGTATATTTCAAAAGGGTAGGGGAGAAGTATGTTTTTACACAAGTAATGACAAAAGTTGAGAGTATATGTTTAATTTGTTTTAAATATTACACAAGGCATGCAGTAATAAAATTTATGTAATAAGGCTAGAGAGATAGCTTGGCAGTCTAAGTTCTTGGCTGGCAAGCTCAACAACCTAGGTTCAATCCCTGGTACCACATGCTGTGCCACCTCTGGAACTCAACATGTGTTGTACCGACCCAGAAACTTGATGCGGTGGAACACACCTGTAAACCCAGTGCTGTGCAGGCTAAACCAGGAGGATCACTTTGAGTCTGGTCTGTACAGTGAGACCCCAAGCCAAATAAATGAATAAGCAAATAAAGAAATTTACATGATACCTCATCAATATGGATATATATATATATATATATATATATATATATATATATATTACACAATATGTTTAATTTAAAATGATGTTAAATTTGTTTCCTGATAATTTTGAGGGCAAGAATTCAAAGAAGGACACAGGGACCTAAAGTCCCATGATCAGGTTTGTGTAGCTCAGTCTCTTTCTACAAACTCTAAGGAAGACTCTGTATTCCATGCTTTGCGTTGCACTAGCTGCCCATAGTCCGTGGCTTCTGGCCCAGTCCCTGCATCTTTCATGTCAATATTATGTCTCCCACATCCTCCTTCCATGGCCAAATTTCACATCCTGGTTTCTGATCATAGCTGGGAAATAGCTTTCAATTTTAAGGATACATATGATGAGATGCTGTTCAATTGGAAGATCCTTCTTTCCTTCATCTCACTATCCTTAATTTGCTCACTTCTACAAAGTCTGATTTACAATTTGAATAGCATAGACATTTAGGAGATTAAGTGACCCCAATGAATAGATGAAATGTTCTTCATTTAAAAATGGATAAACTAACTCTGATATTGTTGAAAGCATTTTGCAGAGGAACGGTGGAGACAAAAAGACAGAATCCAGTGGATCAAAGCACACACAGCGAACAGAAAGGGACCATGGGACTGGCAGCAAGCAGGGCCCGGTGATCCGCTTAGGTTGGGTTCAAGTGAAAGGAGCCAAATACAACCATCAGACCCGAGCCAGCCATGCAAGTTGAGGTCACGTTGAATAGATCTAGAACTGGTGAGCTGAGGTGTACTGCTAGGCCCAGCGAAGCCCAGACTGAGGTCCAGACCTATAGGAGCATCCTTAAGGCACAGAGGTGGCAGAAGGTAAGTGGAGAATGGTGTGAGCTAGTCTGCCTGGAAAACTCCAGGTGCATGAAGGGGAGGTACACAGACAGAACTCAAGAGAACTAATTTAAATACAAACTCCCAATTTAAGATATGCTTTGTTATGCAGCTATAAAGTTTGCATTTGTGGTTTAAAGTATAAGCCCATTAGTTAAGAAAGTTAGTAATTTATAAATTTCACAAGCCATGATAAATATTGCCAATTATACTTCTGTACTTAGGAAAACATATCTTTCTTAACCACATGTATTCCCTTGGTTATTTTTATTGGCAGGTGCTTGGGTAACAACCTTCACCAAAGCCATACAATGAAGGACAGAAGACAGTGTCAAACAGAAACAGATATCTCACTCTCAATCAATAGAGCAAGCAAAATCTTGGGATATGAAAATAACAAGACTCTCTGACAAAGGAGCAATACCTAAAAAACACTGCACTGATACAACTGTCTACTATCGCATTTTCACAAAAAGTCACAGAAATCAACATAAAGACGTTTTGCAATATGAAATGACAAAAAGAAGGTGCAAAATGCATTCACAAGCCCAGAGCCCATGCAAAACAAGTCCAAAAGATATCAGCATAGAAGAAATTACGGGGACTAGAGCTGGGCCTGGGCTAGATGAGAGCCGGGAGAGCTGTCTTCCTACGTCGGCGGCTGGGCCAGGGCCGGTAGGAGTCAGTGTCTGCACTGCAGCCATGTCTGTGTCAGCCAGGGACCGGGGCCCCGCAAACCACAGCCCTCAGGCCAACCCCACTGGACACTCATGTCTCCCCAGGGGCCTGGCAGAGGACAGTGACTGGCACCTCCTGTTCTCCTGGTGTTCCCCTCAAGGAAATAGTGATGCTTTGGTTCATTCTGCAAGACAGCTCAAAGCATGGCTGCTGATATGCAGAGGAAGAGAAGCAGTGACTGCTCCGATGGCACATTGGCTCCTTCTGATGGACACAGTGTGGAGAGAGCCGAGAGCCCCACGCCAGGACTGGCCCAAGGGATGGAGCCAGGCACTTGTTCCATCACTCACTGGGTATCGTCAGGTGCTGACAATGCTGTGGAGAATGGGGCTTTGACTGCATGAGGCCATCGTCCTCATTTCCTGTTGTGCTGTTCAACCTGTGCTCCCTGGCTCCTGTTCAGTATTCACAGTGCATCTCCCTGGCTCCTTCTCCCTTTCTCAGGCCTCATTTCAAATGTCACAACCTCATAGATTGAGCCTACTGTGACCAAATCTGTTTTAGGACACTAAGTATTTTGTGATTAAAAAAAAAAGAAGAAGAAATTGGAAGCCACACACCTGAAAGTTCTGAAATAGCAACAGAAGTAAAGAAATAACTACAGAAGATGTAAAAGAAACCGGACCAGAACAGTGCTTTGTAGAACTGTTGTCAGTATCAGCCATCTGAATGAGTCAAGGCCATTGCTTGACCGATTTTCTCTCTGTGAAAGCCTGAGAGAAAGTTTTCTTCGTAGGTGACTCTCCTTAGGTATACTATATATCTTCAATCCCTTTCCCCTCTAGCCCCATAATCTCTTTGAACAGAAAATTTGTGGAATGATAAAATAGAAGACTTCATATATAAGTGGGTATATCTTGAACTTATACACATAAGGGAAATAAACCAGACCTACATGTATAGTTTCTCTAGTGTAAGAACCCAAAGGAAGAAATAAAAATGGAGAGGCATATCACAGCGGAATGGAAATCAAGTACTTTAAGGTTAAACAACGAAGTGACTGCAAGCAGAAAACATAGGAAACATGGCAGGAGCAAAGCCATGCACAGGATGAATTAGATAATGGTCCTAAGAACCTCCAAAATGTTTATCACACTGAGGATAGCAATGTGTAACACTAAAACTATGCTAACAATGCCTGTCATTCTGGTCTTTTAGATGGGTGCTGCTTTCAATGTAATTTTAATTACTGTACTCTCAAGTAAATCCTTGGTTTACAAGAAAACAAAAATGATATTAAATTAGGGGCTGGGGAAATAGCTCCGAGGCACAAGTGCCTGCTGGGCAAGTGCAAGGCCATGAGTTCGAACCCTGGTCTCACAAAAAAAAAAAAAAAAAAAAAATGATATTAAATGAGAGTAAGAGTCTAGGGAAAGTACTGAATGATTGACAGGCTACAATTTTGTATATGCTTAGATTTCTAAATTCCTGTGTAAAATATGTAATTGCCTTTATCACATACTACAGAGATTTGTTAGAACATCAATGATTGATAGATAATACCAATTCCAAATTAAGTCTAAGATAACTTTTACCCAGGAAGACAGAGATATTTAGCTCAGCTGCCTATGTTATAGGGTAGTAACATCATTAAGCTTTTCTTCTGGATAGTTATGTTTTTTGTAGACCAAAAATTTAGAAAAAAAAAAGAAAAACTACAAAGAAACCCAATATTTTGGCACTAGCCCTTCAAGGTCAGTGAGGACTCAGGACATAAGAGAACCTGTGCTATAACATCCTGTAACTCAGTGGTTTCAGAAATTCTCTGCTCAATGATGGAAATTTTGAATCTGACATATATAAAAGAATTAGGATGCTTGAAGGAGATTTTTTTTTTTTTTGTGGGACCAGGGTTTGAACTCACGACCTTGCACTTTCCCAGCAGACACTTGTGCCTCAGAGCTATCTCCCCAGCCCCTTGAAGGAGATTTAAAGAGACATACAAGAAATTAAAAACAGCATTAAAATTTGGCAAAGTCATTTGAATGAAACTGAAGATAGACTTTCAGACCTTGAAAACACTAATGCTGCTAGTGAAAAAGTAAGAAAAGATTTCTTAAAATCAACTAAGATGCAGGGAAAAAAAGTCAACATCTACAAGATGATGCAAAGATGAACAGCATAAGACTAATTAGCATCAGTGAGAAGGTAGGAGGCAGCAGAAATGATACAAAACAATATGGCAGAAGTAAGAGTAGAAAACTTCTCAAATATGAGGAAACAATCTGTCATTCAGGTAACTGAAGCATATAGATCTCCAAGTAACATCACCTCAATTAAAACCACACTGCAAGGTTGAAGTCACCGAAAAAATTGACAGATTCCTAGGTAGATACAAATCGTCAAAACTGACTGAAGACATTAAAACAATGAATAATATAATATCAGCCAAAGATATTGAAACTGTGATAATAATAATAATAATAATAATAATAATAATAATAATAATAAACTTACTGGCAAACAAAAACCCAGGTCCTGATGGATTCACAGTGAAATACTCCAAGTTTAGATAAGATTTAATTCCAATATTTCTCACACTCTTCAGTGAAAGTGAAAAGGCAGCCATACTTCCAAAATCATTTCTGGAGGCAATTATTATACTGATACTGAAACCAGAGAAAGACCCAATCAAAAAAGAGAATTACAAGCCAATTTCCTTCATGAATATAGATGCAATATATATCAATAAAATACTGGCAAATAGAATATAACAAACCACAAAGAAGATTATACACAATGACCAGGTAGGATTGATCTCAAGAATGCAATAATGTTTCAACATACACAAATCTACAAATATAACATGCTGTACCAGTAGAGCCAAAACCAAAAACCACATGATTGTCTCAACAAACATGAAAAAGACTTTGACAAAGTCCAACACTCATGATCAAAGCCCTACAAAAAATTGGGGTCACTTCTATCTCAATCTGATAAAAGTCATATATGACAAACCAACAGCCAAAATAATTATAAATGGAAAAACACTGTAAGCTTTTACTCTCAAAGCAGGCACAACACTCGGGAGGCTGAGGCAGGAGGATCGGTGCGAGTTCGAGCTTCAAAACCTGGGCTACAAAAGTGAGCTCAAGGCCAGCCTGAACTGCATAGCGAGACCCTGTCTCAAAAAGACAAAAAAAAAAAAAAAAAGCAGGCACAAGACAAGTATGTCCTCTATCATCACTCTTATTCAATATAGTTCTGGACTCATTAGCTAGAGCCTTTAGACAAGAGAGAAAGGAAAGGAATAAGAAGTAAAGTAGAGGTTAAACTATCATTATTTGTAGATGACATGGTGTTCTACTTAGAAAACCCAAAAAACTCCACCAAAAAGCTCCTATAATTAATAAACAAATTCGGTAGCGTAGAAGAATACAAAATCAACAGCCAATAATCAATAGCATTCCTCTACAAAGAAAAGCTAAGAGGGAAATTAGAAACAATACCCTTGACAATGGAATCCAAAAACGAAATATTTCAGAATTAATCTAACAAAGGAAGTAAACGATCTATGTAATAAAAATTACAACCCTTTGAGACAAACATGGAAAAGGATTTCTGAAAATATAAAGATATTCCTTGCTCCTGGACAAGAATAACTAAAATTGTGAAATGGCCATACTCCGAAAAGTGTTGTACAGAGTTAGTGCAATCCCTACCAAAACACTACAAACATATGTCACAGATCTAGAGAAAACATTCTTAAAATTTATTTGGAACCAGAAATGACCCAGATTAGCAATGGCCATCTTGGGCAGCAAAGGAAAGGCAGGAGGTATTACAATCCAAGACTTGAAACTATACTACAAAGCTTCTATGATATAGTCAGCATGGAACTGTTAAAAAAAAAAAATACTGGATGATCAAGGGAACAGATTAGAAAACATAGGACTATAAACACAATTAGCCATATTATCTTTTTATGTATTTAGTACAGGGACTATGGGATGTCACTGCACAGATAAGACTCCTACGGTTCCTCCTTTTTATTAGCCTTCCATGTGTTGTGATTACAGGTGTGGACCACCACAACCAGTCTCAGTCACAGTCTCAGCATGTTCTAGGGGCTGGACGGGCATGGCATGGTGATTGAACCGCAGTCCCTTGCACTTGTGTAAGCAACTGCTTTAGTCTGCTGAGCTATCTGGTCAGCCAAACCATCTTAATCTTTGACAAATGTGCCAAAAATGTTCACTGGAAGAAAGATAGCCTCTTTCACAAATGGTGCTGGGAAAACTGGCTCATTGGATGCTGAACACTTAGGTATATCATCCTGCACTAAATTTAGTCAAGATGGATTAAAGATCTAAAGAACAAGAGAGAAAAAAAAAACACTGAATTTCTTGGAAAAGAGTAGGTGCAAATCTTGAAGACATGGGAATAGGCAGACAGTTCATGAGCAAAAACCATATTGCATTGGAAATATGGCAAAGAAGCAAAACTGAGATGCCATCTTACTGAGAAGTTTCCTATATCAAAAGAAATCACCAATAAAGTGAAAAGACAATCCACAAATAGGGAAAAATTATAACCCATGATCAGTCAGACAAAGGATTTCTAAGTTATATAAAGAACAAGAACAACAACCAAAAAATTCAACCTCCTACATTTGAAGTTCCAATCAAAAAATTGGCATCTGAGATTAATACCTATTTCTTAGAGATGAAATACAAGTGGCAAATAAATGTAAAAATTTTCCATTATACTGGCCAGTTGAGAAATTCAATTCAAAGCAGAACTGTGACACCATCTCACCCCAGAAGGAATGGCTATCATAAGGAAATCAACCAATAACATGCTATAGAGAAAAAGGAACCCTTATGTTGTGTTGTTCTGGTGTCGGTGCCTAAAGAAACGACGAGAAACTTGATGAACTTAGTTCAGAGGACTCACTGAGATTTGTCTCTTTTGAAGTGAGCTCTGACCCACCAAAGGATCTTACTTTTATTGAGTATTCAAAGACAGGCTAAGCAATTTGCATAACTGCTTTGGGGAATATAAACTGGAGGTCACTACCACTTTTAATTTACCTAAGGTTAGGTTAAGACAAATGCTAATTGAAAACATTCCAAGCAGGGGAGGAGACAACCAGTAACATACCAAGCAAAGGGAGAGACAATCAATGAACCATTAGAATAAACGGTTATCTGTGTCCTTGAATCCAGGTTTCAGGAATCCCCAAGTAACCCCCTACAGCTGTCCTTGGGCTTTATTGTTCTTTACTTAAGATGCTTGGTCCTTATCTCTACACTCTTATCCACTGCTGGTGGGAATGGGGACTGGTACAATCACTATGGATATCAGTGTGAAGATGCCTCAAGAACCTAGGACTGGAAATCATATTCTATTCAGCTATTCTCTTGGGCATTCTCACAAAAGAACTGAAAACATCATAACATAGTGATACATGTGCCCCCATGTTCATAGCAGCATAATTTCTTGTAGCCAAATCTTGGAAACAACCAAAATACCCATCATTTGAGGGATGAAAAAAAAAAATGATGTGCTGTCTTTATACAATGAAATGCTATTCAGTTATAGTGAAAGAAAAACTCAAAGGCTTTATAGGTAAGTAGATGCAACTAGAGGCTACACTCATAAGTAAGATAAATCAGACCTACACATGAAGCGATTGTATTATCTTCCTTATGTAAGAACCTGAAAGAATAAGTAAAACCTGAGAAGTATAATTGATGGACTACAATGGAAAGAAACTAAACTTAAGGATTAAGCACTAAAGATGAGCAAAGGAGAAAAGACAGCAAAAAAGGGAAGAGAGAAAATATTTGATTTTATACAGGAGGGCTGAGATGACTGTACTCATAATTTCCATCGGTTTGTTTGAAAATAACAATTATTGCTTAGAATTTCTACCTTGACTAACTCTGTATGCTGATATCTGTGATCTGAGCAACCACATGGATGACAGCAATGGGTAATACAAAACCCATGTTTGAATGCCTCTCATCTTGGTCTTCTAAATGAGTACAATTTGTAATATCTTATCAATTATTGTACTCTGTTTAAAATAAATTAAAACAAAAAAAGAATTAAAAAAATAAAATTTCTTGGAAGCAAGCATCAGTACTCAATTATTTTCAAAATCTAACATGACTATGTCTGTTAATCTGAAAAACAGATTTGATGACAAAAAGATAATATAATAACCATTGTTAATTAGCTATCCTGTCTTGAAAATCTGTAACATTAGTATTGTTTCTATTTGTTTCTGCTTTTGTTTTTACTCTTCAAAATAAAATAAAATAAAATTTTAAAATGCATTCATAGGAAATGAAGCCAGAGAAACAACTAATATACGAACCGGTAGAAAAATATGCACTATCCCAGACCCAAACCGCACCGCTGGGAGCGGAGCCTGCGCGCCCGCCCCAGGTAAGCTCCCTGCGCCCCTCTGCCCCACCTCTGCATTCCCGCGACTAACTTCCTGTTCCAGCCCAGACCCAAATCGCACCACTGGGAGCTGAGCCTGCGCGCCTGCCAAGGGTAACCTCCCTGCGCCCCTCTGTCACGCCTCTGCGTTCCCGCGACTAACTTCCTGTTCCAACCCAGACCCAAATCGCACAGCTGGGAGCTGGGCCCATGTGCGGGCTGGGTCAGGATCCTTGGCCTGCCTTCCCTTTCCCC
>PVJA010045627.1:0-15533 GCA_004027025.1 Myocastor coypus | reverse complement strand
AAAAAAAAAAAAAAAAAAAAAAAAAAAAAAAAAAAAAAAAAAAAAAAAAAAAAAAAAAAAAAAAAAAAAAAAAAAAAAAAAAAAAAAAAAAAAAAAAAAAAAAAAAAAAAAAAAAAAAAAAAAAAAGAATTCTGAAGCAGAACAGTGAGGTTGTTTGAAACCAGCCTGGCCAATATGAGATCGGGTCAAAAATAAATAAATAAATAAAGGACCTGGAAGATAGCTCAGTGGAATACTGGAGAGAGCAAGGTCCTGAGTTTAACCTTGGTACAGGAAAAAAATAAATAAATAAATAAATAAAATAAAAAAATAAAAATAAATTAAATAAAACAATTTTATATATAATATATTAGAGTTTAGAGCATGAAATACACTACTTTCTGTGATTTGCCTCCTATGAAAAACCTTATTTGTATAAAATTTGTAACTTAATTATAAAAAGAAACTAATACACAATTATAAGAAAATATAGCCCTTTTTTTCCTTCTTCTTTTTCAGACAAGGGCTTACCACAAAGTTCAGGCTGGTCTTGAACTCACGATATAGGCAAGGCTACATGGGGTGATCCTCATGCCTCAGCTTCCCAAGTGCTGGAATTACAGATGGGTGCCACAATACCAGGTAGCATTTGTTATTTTTGAAATGAGAATGTACCATCAAATAAAGAACACTTCAGGTTCATTACAGAATGCGCATAAATATAACACCAGTGGACTCCAAAGTCATTAGCTCCAGGGGGCACTCACAGTCTTCTCAGAGGCCCACAGCTAGAGGACCAGGAAAGGGCCACACACCACTTACAGGCACAGGTCTCTGGGCTCTGGCTGTCAGGCTGCATTCGCTCCTGCATGATGCGTCCATCCTGGTGACTGGCGCTGATATCCCTGTTCTTGGACTCTTCCCCTGAAATCTCACTTTCTGCACTTTCAAATCTTATTTAACCAAAATAAAACACAAATAAGGTTTCCAAAGATTCTACCTCTTCACTCTGGATGCTTGCAAGAGGATCAACGTAAGCTGCATTTTATAGCACAGTAAGTTTGCTTTAGCCAGAAATGTCACACACACAGTGAGAGATGTGCTAATGAATATTAATATGATTTGCTGTGCATGTAGAAAATCATTTCCCTGTGTTGTTTTATATATTTCTAGCAATATGCCAGACTGCTTTTTATTAAAAATGAAAACCTGGTGTTACTTACTGTTTACAGAAACACTGTCCATGGACTATCGTAGAGAAAGTGGAGTAGTAACAGCAAGGGTTGGCAGGTCTCACAGTCAACACTGCCCCTGCACTGGTGCTGGGAAGGCATGAGTGGGTCTTCCATGGCTGTCTTTGCCGCTACCAAGATTTACTCTCACTCTCCTACCTTCCCTATATCTGCAGTGTGGACTGTGTACCCACACAGGGATGCATGGCAGTATCCGGGGCCTGGAGGGCAGTCAGGAGGAGCTAGGGTCTGAAGCCGATCTGAGCCAACAGCGGATTCCAGCCCAGCCAAGACAAGAGTGAGCTCTTGCTTCAAAAGATGGAAAGAGATGAGAGAAGGAGGGAAGAGGGACAGTTCAGTGTCCTTCATCTACATACTCTCAGTCTAGACTGCCCTGTCAAAAGTGTCACATCAAATTTAATTATTATTTCAGGACTGGCAGCTCAACCCAGGAGCTTCTGCACACAAGGCAGGTGCTCTACCACTGAGCTGCATGCCTAGCCCTTCTCATTTAGACACAGGGTGTCTCTAAGGTACTCAAATTTAGGATCATCCTGCCTCCATCTCCAACTCGTGGGGATTATATGCACAGGCCACTGTGCTTAAACCCCAGTCAATATGGCAGAGGCTAACTCATTTTGGCTTTATAACATGCCTGGCTTTTCATTTCTCTGTCCCAAAGGTGACATTTCCACATCACAGATTCCTTGGAGAGACTGTGTATCCCTTCCAATCTTATCAATTCAGACATTTGGTTATAGCTAAATCCTGCTGCCCCCATCTCCACACTATCACAGGTTTCATGATCTGTTCTTCCCCATCATGCACCCCACTTCCATGCCTCCACGTTCAGCATGTCATCACCTCTTCTGATTCTGTTTTGTCTTGTTGTGCTTTTGTGACAAGGTAGTTCTGGGTGGCTATGAACTCTATAGCTCAGGCTGGCCCTCACCTTGACATCCCCCGACCTCAGCTATGAGTGCTGGGTTGCCATGCACACCACTGCACCTGCTACACTCCAATTCTTTTTTTTTTTTTTTCTTGTTTCAGAACTTTTTGTTTGTTTGTTTATTTATTTATTTTTATGGCCAGCTCAGCCTGCCCTGATGGCAGGGCTGGCGCAGCATGTGGTGCCAGGGATTGAACCGCGGTCCCTGTAGCTGCCTAAGCTTTCCCAAACAGGCGCTTTAGACCACTGAGCTATCCTGCCAGGCCATTACACTCTGATTCTTGACACCATCACTAAAATTGTTCTCTCCATTTTCTGTTGCCATAAAATATTACCTTTTTTTATGGTCAGCTCAGCCTGCCCTGGAGATGGGGCTGGTGCAGTATGTGGTGCTAGGGATGGAACTGCAGTCCCTGTGGTTGCCTAAGCTTTCTTAAGCAGGTACTTTAGACCACTGAACCATCCCACCAGCCTGTTACCTGTTTTCTTTTCTTATATTTACGCTGTTTTCCAAGAGTCTAACTTTAACTGCATTAAGCCTTTGCAAGAAAACACTCCTCTCTTCTCTCTGTCTGTCTCTGTCTGATTTTAACTTTTTTTCTTATTTTTGGTCTCAATATGTAGGTCAGGTGGGCCTTGAATTCATCACATAGCCCAGGCTGCTCTGGAACTCATGACAACCTTTCTGCCTCAGCCCCGAGCGCTGGGATTATAGGTGTGTGCCACCATGCCCTGCATATATGTAAGAGGATCCTTAATCACTAGTCCATCTTCTCTACTTCAGAAAGCAAGCTTGTTTTCTCCCTTGTTTGTCACCTTCCCCCTGCCCTTTCATACACACAAGTTAAGTTTGGGTTCAACCTCTTCTTCTGTAGTGCTTGAAGGTTTCCTGACCTAGACGAAAGGACCTGAATCTCAGGGTCACACTGAGCTAGACACTCACTAGTTCCTGTGAGGAAACGATTTCACTCCTGTTATTGCTCATATGCTCTGTCTTTATACAATGTATTTAGTTTAATTTTTCCACTCATGCTGGCAGCCATTTGACCTTGTGGAGCACTCGTAAGAAATCCTCTTTTAATGGCAGAAAATGAGTGCGCACATCAAAACAAAGATGAAGAAACCCAGGGTTGGCGAGATAGCTCAGTGGTCTAAAGCGCCTGCTTAGACAGAGGGACCGCGTTCGATCCCGGGCATAACATAAACAAACAAATAAATATTTTAGAAAGAAAGAAACCCCATCATGGGCAGTTCTGAGCCACGCACGGGGGCTGAGCGCCTTCCTTCGCTCCGCGTCTGCAGCGCCGCTCTGAGGCTGAGCTGGGTCCCTGCTCCAGGGCCGCTGGGGGGCGGGCTCCTCCCCGAGCACCTGAAAGCAAACTTGCGTCAAGGACTGGAAGATCCCAGCTCTGCCCAAGCAACATGGGACCCAGCAGTCACCTCGGGAGCCGAATACTTGGCTATCAGCTTCTGCAGGAAGGGCCTCTTCAGGATGGAACCCACCGAGGGCCGCTCCCGGGGCGACACTCGGAAGAGTTGCGTCACCAAGCTCCGGAGGTCGTAGGAAAACCGGGGCGGTATGGGGGCGACGCGCGCCTGGCAGATCCTGAGAGCCAGCTGGTGCAGGTTCTTGCCCTCAAACTGAGCACACAGTGACCGCCGCGAGTCAGGCAAAAGCTAACTACAGGTGCTAAAGCAGCGCGTATTCTAAGATGCAGAAGAATGTTTGTGGTGCAGCCGGAGGCTCTGGGAGTTGCCCTGCCTCGCTGCTCTCCGCGCTTTTTTTTTTTTTTTTTTAATTTTTTTTTCTTGTTTCACAACCCTTGTTTGTTTATTCACTCATTTTTATGGCTGGCTCAGCCCGCCCGGAGGGTAGGGGATCGAACCGTGGTCCCTGAAGCCGCCCAAGCTTTCCCAAGCAGGGCTTTAGACCACTGAGCCATCCTGCCGGGCCCCTCTCCATGCTTCTAGCCTAAGCTTATGCAGGCAGTTACTCAACAACGGGCTGTGCACACGGGTTCTCGTGCGCACTTGGCTACCGTGTACCTTTAAACGATCTAACCCCAGAAGTTAGCTTCACTTATATGATTTAAATAATTCCAGATGCCAGATGTTGCTGGGTGTGGTGGCGCACACCTGTAATCCCAGCACTCAGGAGGCTGAGGCAGGAGGATCAATGCGAGTTTGAGACCAGCCTGGGCTACAAAAGTGAGCTCAAGGCCAGCCTCAACTGAATAGCGAGACCCCGTCTCAAAAAAAAAAAAAAAAAAAAAAAGATACCAGATGTGGTGGCGCATGCTTGTAATGCCAGCACTCTGGAGGCTGACGCAGGAGGATCACCATGAGTTTTCATCCAGCCAGCCTGGGCTAAATAGTGAAATCAAGGTTAGTCTGTGCTACACAGCAAACCCCTCTCTCAATAAATAAATAAATAAATAAATAAATAAATAAATAAATAAATAAATAAATAAATAAATAAACAAATAAATCAAAATAAAGTAAATACACGAATACTTCAATATTAATTTCATGAGTAGCATACTTACAGGATGCTGGAGTGTGCAGAGTTCGTATAAGACACACCCAAGAGACCAAATATCCCTAGGGAACACAAGAGTTTACACGGCAAGGAGGCATCTATAATTCTTGCATTTGTAGAGCCCTACTTCTGTGTAGCTTTATTTTGTACAGGTTAATCAGTTTTTACAAATGCTTCCAACTTATCATCACTTCTGAGAGGTAAAATAAAAACCATCTGTAGTTTGTCAGACACCTACCAGTAGCAAACAAAAGATACACAAACTTTGCTACAATCTCATGGCTCATCATTGAATTCAGCTACACGTGTCTAACAGAAATGTGTCGATGAGGAAACTTCAGGAAATTTAAGGGAGGGAGCTTGGAACCAGAAAGTAAATTATGGTGATTTCAAAAGGTATATTCCAGCCCAGCATGGCGGCACATGCCTGTCATCCAGCACTTGGGAAGCTGAAGGTAGAGGATTGCCGTGAGTTCAAAGCCAGCCTGGGCTACATAGCAAGACCCTGTCTCAAAGAATAACAAGAAGACAAAACAACAGACAAGGAATACATTCCAGTCAAGTTTCTTGGCAGAACCAAAGTTATAGTGAGTGATGAATATACTATCTGGTTCTCAATAAATATTTGAAAAATGTATTTACACATTCTTTACAGACTGTGTGTGTGTGTGTGTGTGTGTGTGTGTGTGTGTGTTTTGGTGATCAGATCCCAAACCTCAAGCATTCTAAGCAAGCACTCTGCTACTGAGCTATATGCACCCCAGCCCTGTTAGTAGGCTTTGACATCTCACTGGCTTAAGAAGTTACTTTATAGAACCAAAAGTAAAATTCAGTCTAAAAGACTAAAGAGAATGCAAGATATGGAGGAGGTCTTCAAAGAGCTGAAGCAAAGACTCACTGAAGACAGGTAGAGTGGGCTGCGGGTAACTGAGAGGTAGAGCTTGGGCTCATCATGAGGCAGCCCCAGCTTTAATTTCCAGTGTGAGTATGTGGGGGGGAATAAGCTTTATGTCTTAGGTACAGAAAAAATGTCTTGTGTTGTCTTGTTCATAAATAAATACTGAAAGATGGAAATTAATTTAAAAGAGGTTAAAGTGGATTTTTAAAAGTAGCATAGTATTGCCAGTGATACCCTCCCTGAACCCGGCTCCACGCACACACATTAAGGTGAGGCCAAGGAGGATTCGGTACTTGCAACCGTGTGGGTCAAAGTCTAATGAAACCTGATGTGGATGTGTTCTGGCTTTTTGTTCTATCCCTTTTATTAAGTGAAGTGCTTTCTGTACATGCAGGGTGAGGCTGCTCTTCTAACTTGGCTAAATTGTCAAGTTTAAGTATACTCATTTCAGCATTTTGTGGGCTGCTTTTTTTGGTACTGAGGATTGAACTTCGGACCATGCACTTTCCAGGTAGGCACTTATGCCACTGAGCTGTATTGCAGGCCCATAGGAGCTGCTCTTACAAGTGGGGGAAAGAACCCAGAAGTACCTGAGGGCTGAGCAAGATTCTGGTCTGAGAAGGACTGGCCAGAAACATAAGGATGATAGGGGTGTGTGTGTGTGTGTGTGTGTGTGTGTGTGTGAGAGAGAGAGAGAGAGAGAGAGAGAGAGAGAAAGTGAGATTTTTTTAATGGTTGCTACCAGAAGTCTAGAAGCTTAACTAACTCAGCCATTGTTCCTCCTATAAGGTAGAGGACATCCCTTACTGCTCTACGATGTTCACTCTGTCAACCTGAGAAGTTTAGAAGCTTAACTAAGTGACTGAGCAGGGGGCCAGGGGCTCACTTTGTAAACACCTGAGTCTGTACAAGAGGAGGGCACAGAGAAGGTGTCAGTGCCACCCCCACTCGAGGGGGCAGCCTACAACTGTGTGACTATGACGCTTGCTCTACCCTTTTCTTGTTCTTGCTGCTTCTAGTCTCTTCTGCTGCCTTGAACTGTTGCCCCTGTGCCATGACCCGCTGCCTTGAGGCCGCTGGTTACAGACTGAAACCTCCACAGGCTGTGAGCTCAATAAACCTTTCTCCCTTTCACCTGGGTGTTGGGTGCTTTGACTCAGCAATGAGAGGAAAGTAACTACAAATAGATGAATATTTAATTAGCTGACAGGACTGTGTGTGTTTGTGTGTGTGTTTGTGTGTGTGTTGTGTATATGTGCATGTCAGAAAGAGAAAAACGGACACTACAGATCTGACTACAGCAGAAGGTGAATAAAAAGTTGTACAAAACAAATCTGATTTTCTACAGTTTCTAGAAACTCAGGGGCCACTGAACAGAATTTGTTTGGTGGAAAAAAAAAATAAAAAAAATAAAAAAAATAAAGAATTTGTTTGGTGGGTAGCCTTGGCCCCAGACTGCTGTTTCCAGAGCACCTCTGTGGCTGCCCTAAGGACTTCCATGCCTGGAAGGCTAAGGACTACGATGAAGCCACTCAAGGCTAAAAGGGGCAAGGTGGGGCTGAGTGGTGAGGACCTGGCAACCAGGGCGTGACCTGCTCCTCCACAGGTGCCCCCAGTCCTGATCTTTCAATTTTCAGAAGCACCAAATCTATGCTTTGCAATTTCTTTCTTTCTTTCTTTCTCCCTTTCTTTCTCCTTCCTTCCATCCTTCCTTCCCTCCCTCCCTCCCTCCCTCCTTCCTTCCTTCCTTTCCTTATTTTTTGAGATAGAATGTCACTATGGAGCCCTGGAAGGTCTTGAACACACAGTGATCCTCCTGCCTCAACCTCCTGAGTGTTGGGATTACAGCCCAGCACCACACCTGACCTTTTCCATATTTAAATGTTGGCTCTGCAATCTAAATTGCCTGCTGAGGCAAGCTTAGGCAAGAGCAGGGACCACAGTTCAATTCCCAGCACCACATGCTGTGCCAGCCCCACCCCCAAGGCAGGCTGAGCTAGCCATAACATAAGCAAGCAAGTAAGTAAGTAAGTAAGTAAGCAAATAAATAAATAAGTAAGTGTTGATTCCAATTCTTAAAAAGCAGTTAAAAGGAAACAAAACAATGCTGCTGCCCCAGGACTCAACTTAGCAAACCTAAACTCTGCTCTCTACTGTTCCAGGACAACTTCACTGGGACCAGGGGATGGCATATATGTATCTCCAGAAGAGGGAAAAAATTTTTTTTGAGACAGGATTTTGCTTTGTAGTTCATGCTGGCCTTAAAGTCCCTATGCAGCCCAGCCCATGTTGGCCTTAAACTTGTGGCAAGAGCCTGTCTCAAAAAACAAACGTAGCTCTTTTCTGGCTGGAACCATGGAGGGTGTAGAAGAGAAGAAAAAGAAGGTTCCTGCTGTGCCAGAAACCCTTAAGAAAAAGCAAAAGCATTTCACAGAGTTGAAGATAAAGCGCCTGAGAAAGAAGTTTGCCCAGAAGACGCTTCGTAAGGCAAGGAGGAACCTCATCTATGAAAAAGCCAGGCACTATCATAAGGAGTATAGACAGATGTACAGAACTGAGATACGAATGGCTAGGATGGCAAAAAAAGCTGGCAGTTTCTATGTCCCTGCCGAGTCCAAACTGGCATTTGTCATCCAGATCAGGGGTATCGATGGTGTGAGCTCAAAGGTCTGCAAGGTGTTGCAGCTTCTTCATCTTCGCCAAATCTTCAATGGCACCTTTGTTAAGCTCAAAAAGGCTTCGATTAACATGCTGAGAATTGTGGAGCCATACATTGCATGGGGGTACCCAAACCTGAAGTCAGTAAATGAACTAATATGCAAATGTGGCTATGGCAAAATCAATAAGCGAATTGCCTTGACAGAAGATTCATTGATTGCTCGATCACTTGGTAAATACGGCATCATCTGCATGGAGGATATGCTCCACGAGATCTACACTGTAGGGAAACATTTCAAAGAGGCAGATAACTTCCTGTGGCTGTTCAAGTTATCATCTCCACGAGGTGGAATGAAGAAAAAGACCACCCATTTTGTGGAAGGTGGAGATACTGGAAATAGGGAAGACTAGATCAACAGGCTTATCGGAAGGATGAACTAAGGTATCTACCATGGTGTTTTTATGATTTGGTCAGTTAATAAAGTATCTGCTTCCAAATTGAAAAAAAAAAGTGAAAACAAACAAACAAAAAACATAGTCCTGGGAAGATAGCTCCTGGCAAATGTGAGGTCCTGAGTTCAGTCTCGGGTACCAAACAAACAAACAAACAAAAAACATAAGCCTAAAAGCTTCAGGGATAGTTACTGGGATCTCATTCACACCTGGAAAAAGTGAAATTATAAAAGTACTAGAAGGGAGAAGAGATTAGAATTTTAAGTTCTGGAATCTTAATTCAGTGTCAGCTATAAGACTTCAAACCCATTGCCAGAAACTCACGTCTTATTATCGTATGGCTGATTCTGACAGATCTCTGGGGACAGGTAGTAAGGTGTTCCAATACAAGTTCGAGCAAGCTCCATGGAACTAGCAAATTAAATTAAATCATAAAACATTATGGTCTTTTACTAGAGTCACAAAGGCATGCAATCAAGAAAAACTTAACAGATAATAAAATCTGATGCAAATACTACAAGAAAGCAAAACACTATGTACTAATAACAGAGTAATAAAATTAGCAGATTTTTAAGCTTATAATTCATCTATATTTTCTTTCTTTTCTCTCTCTTTTGGTTTACTGAGACATGATCTGGTTATGTAGCCCAGGCTGGCCTTGAACTCTTAACAGCAGTCATGCTGCCTCAGCCATCACAACCTGCCATCTCCACAGAGCCACACACTAAAATATATATTTACCCCTAGTGAGAAGTGAAATACAATATATGTTTGAAAATATAAGTCCTGATGATGGGAATGTGGGTCAGTGATAGAGCACTTGCCTAACATGCGCAAGGCCCTGTGTTCAGTCTCCAGTACTGAATAAAAAAAAAGAAAAAATCTAAAGCCTCAAACAATCAATTCCTCTTTAAAAATAAATAAATAAATATATATATATATATATATATATATATATATATTTATATGTTATATATAGTATTTTCTCCAAATAATTATCACTATAATATGGTTATAATACTGCTTGTAATTCAGACTTTCATTTTCTTTTCTTACTGTAATGAAGTGCCAGGCATAGTGCCAAATGCCTGTAATGCCAGCACTCAGGAGGCTGAGGCACGAGGACCACCATGAATTCAAGGCCAACCTGAACTATATATCAAAACCCTGTCTAAGGACCTGGGAGATAACTCAGTAAACTAAGCACCTGCCTGGCAAGTACAAGATCCTGAGTTCAATCCCCAGTATTGAAAAAAAAAAAAAAAACTGTCTTAAAAATAGAACAGGGCCAGCCAAATAGCTTAGCAGATTAAAGTGCACAGGGCCCAGGGGTTTGAACCCTGGGGCCTGCTGTGCCACCCTCACCCCTGGGGCATGCTGAGGAGGCGACTGAGACTGGGTATGGCAGCATAGGACTGTAATTCCAGCTCTTGGGAGGCTGTAAACAGGTAATCGCTACGAGTCCAGTCTAGTAGTGAGACCCTCAACACCCCCAGTGGTTCTCAACCTATGGGGTTGTGACCCAGCGGGGGTTGAATGACCAAAACACAGAGGTTGCCTAAAACTATTCAGAATCATAACTGTAGCAAAATGATAGTTTTGAAGTAGCTACCAAAATTATTTTTTGGTTTGGGGTCACTGTAACATGAGGAACTGTATTGCAGGGTCACAGCATTAGAAAGGCTGAGAACCACTGTGGTAGACCCTTCCCTAAAATATAAATAAATAAATAAATAAATAAATAAATAAATAAAACTACTTAATATGTTGTTTACATTAAATACTTCCTTGGGTTACCAGGAAGTTTTCAAAACATTAAATTTTTTTAAGAATTTTTTATTTTATTTATTTACTTTTCTTGTTTCAGAACTTTTGTTTGTTTATTTATTTATTTTAATGGCCGGCTCAGCCTGCCCTGAGGGCAGGGCTGGCGCAGCATGTGGCGCCAGCGATCAAACTGCGGCCCCTGCAGCCACCTAAGCTTTCCTAAGCAGGTGCTGTAGACCACTGAGCCATCTTGCTGGGCCCCTGACATTAAATGTTTTGACAGAATAATATATTTGGAAACATGGCTATATCACATTTTTTAAAAGAATTTTTAAAATTTTATTTATTATTTTTATTCTTGTTTCAGAACCTTTGTTTGTTTATTCACTCATTTTTATGGCCAGCTCAGCCCGCCCCGAGGGCAGGGCTGGCGCAGCATGTGGTACCGGGGATCGAACTGTGGTCCCTGAAGCCACCCAAGCTTCCCCAAGCAGGCGCTTTAGACCACTGAGCCATCCCGCAGGGCCCCGATATCACGTTTTATTAAACTTCAATTTAATGACTTCTCAATTCTTATTAAATATTTAATTACTTCAAATTTCAAATTATTCTCTTGGAGTAAATTTCCAGAAATAGGACATTTAAACATCTCTGGATATGCATTAAACCCAATTGTCTTCTAAAACAGTTGTATCACTGCTGTACCCTCCCGCACTTAAACCTGCCTGCTTTGCTAAGTTGTTATCAGTTTTATGCTTGCAACAGGCACATTTCATACTTAATAAACTTGCACCATACCAAGAATCATCACCATCATTTTGCTATGATACAATTTATGTTCAGCATCTTATTTTACAGACATCTGAATGATTTGATGCCTCTGTGTGTATGCATGTGTGTGTGTGTGTGTGTGCACGAGTGTGTATGTACTAGGGCCCAACCTCTAGGGACTTCACAATGAGTTACATCCACAGCCCTTTAAAAGTGTATTTATTTGTTCATTGTTTTTTTTTTTCTTTTTTAGATAGGACCTGGTTATATAGTTCAAATTGGCTTGATCTCACTATGTAGCCAAGGCTGGACTTGAACTTGTGTATATCTTCATGCTTCCATATCCTGAGTGCTGGAATTGCAGGCATACTGCACCATAACCAATTTAAAACTTTTATTTCTGAGACAGGTTCCAGGCTTGGCTTGGCTTTGTAATCCTCATGCATCCCAAAGTACTAAGGAGGTGCCGGTGCCTCTGTACCTACGCGATTTACCTCATTTATGTAAAGTTACCTAAAGTTGCTCAGACAACTGATTTTGCAACTGCTTCTTAAGTTGTGGTATCTCAAAGTACATACTGTTTTGAATGAAAAGAAAAATAATTTTTGAAAGTTCTTACTTATTCAAGACTCTTGCTACACCAAAGTCCCCAAGCTTTGCAGTCATTCCATTCTTGCTAAGAAAAATGTTCTAAAAATGGAGAAAACAGTATGTTATTTGAAATATTTAAAGAAAAGATTCATGGTCTTAGTCATCTCTTTGCGATGCCTGTTTAGGCATTAATCAGTTACCTGAGCTTTTATGTCCCTGTGTACTATCTTCCTGTCATGTATATATTTTAGTCCAAGAGAAACTTGTACAAACCAACCCAGGATCTGTAGAGAAAAATACAAAACAAAACAACTCAACTATTTGGTAGTCATAAAAATGTCTTCATGACACCATATAAAAAAGGGAAATAATATACTGTATGTATAAGAATAGAAACAAAGCCAATATATATTATTTTCACTTTTCAGCTAAACAAAATGGAGATGCAAAGGGCAATTCAAATACCATTAGTATAAAATGGAATCCCATATGCAGAAGATAATAAACAGAAGCAAGAGAGATACAGAGATCACTCAAAATTTTCTTTCTTCTTAACATTGGGTGCCAACTGCAAGCACAGTGCTTGTCTAGGGTTCCTAAAGCCCTGATATCTCTGGTGCCACTGAGTTTTCTTTCTCATGAAATACAACATGCCAAAAGGAGCGCTAGACAGGGAGAAGGGGTGAATTTGTGAGGTTGTTAGCAATTGTAACAATTCTGGGAGGCCCAGGCAGGAGAATCACAGGTACCATCCCAGCCTGGCCCGCGGGCAATTGGGCAACACACTGAGACCCTGTTTCAAAGACAAATGGATTCTTAAAAGGGCTGAGAATGTAGCTTGCTGTAAAGGCCCTGGCTTCAAAGTGTGTAGGGAGAACAGTGAAATCTATTGTAAATGCAATAAAAACTAAGAGATTATGCAAAGATGTGATTTTAGTACTTCATATATATATGGCCATATATATATATATGACCCCTTCCTCTCACAGACCACGACCCTGAAAAAGACCTCACAGCCTGTCAGTTACAGGTCTCCTGGAAGTGCCACCATGGGCCCTCTTCTGAAACAAAACTGTCCAGTGAGTTTCCGATTTTGTTTTTTTCCTCCTTTTTTCTAATATGTACATGAGGCAACTCCCCATAATGAATGTAATCATTATGCACTGCAAATATATACTAATAAATATTTAATAGTTATAAAAATTAGCCAGCCATGGTGGCACATGCCTATAATTCCAGCACTCAGGAAGCTGAGGCAGGAGGATCACTGAGAGTTCAAGAACAGCCTAGGCTATGTGAGTGAGTTCAAGGCCAGTCTGACTACAAAGAAAGACCCTATCTCACAAAAAAAAAAAAAAAAAAAAAAAAAAAAAAAAAAAGTCATGAAAAGCATTTTATAAAATGTAGTAACATAATAGCTAGGTAAAAAGTAAGGAGGGCTTCTAAAAATACAGATTTGAATATGTAACACATGAGTTTAGGAAGAATTCGTTATCAGTGTTACAGATTTACTGATTCCTTGATCATTCACACACTCAAAATAATTAACTTTTTTTTTCTTGGTCTTTTTGAGACAGAGTCTCACTATTTAATTCAGGCTGGCCTTGAGCTTACGTTTGTAGCCCAAGCTAGTCTCGAACTAGCAGCAATTCTCCTGTCTCAGCCTCCCAAGTGCTGGAACTATAGGTGAGCACCACCACACCTGGCAAAATAATGAACTTGTGTTGGTTCAGATTTTTGAGACAGCAAGGTCTCTTCCTTACATAATTCAGGCTGGCCTTGAACTTATGGCAATCCTGCTGCCTCAACCTCTCCATGGCTGTGGTTATACTTGTATAACTTCAACTCTAAGAGGAAATTATATAGACATGATATTTTTAAGCTAACATAAAACAAAGAAACAAAGGGCCAAAATGATATTAGGGAACCGCTCCTAAGTGCTACATGAGCCAAAGGTGTCACTCTGTGGTCACACTGGACCACTTTCAGATACACACACACACACACACACACACACACACGCACGCACACATGCACACACACTTGTGCCCTCCATGGGCACAGCTCCCCAAGGGGTGCACAAGAGGCTTAGAGTATACAAGAAAATGTGTTTGTGGGAAGAGCAAATGGGGGCTAAGGCGGTTAGTCTTCACTGATGGAACAGGCTGGGGGAGCAGTGCTTGCCTAGTGCACCCAGGGCCCTGGGTTCCACCCCAAGTACCACAAATAATAACAAAAATAACCAATGAAATTAAATAAGCATTGTTAAGAAGATCAGCTATTCTCATTGGCTAAGTGAAAAGCTGTTTTATAGTGGGGTAAAAATGGTAAAATAGGGCCAGAGACATAGCTTCACAGCACAGTGCCTGCCTGGCAACAGTGCAGTTCTGAATTCAATTCCTGGTACCAAAAAAAGAAAAAAAAAGAGTTAAAACAAAAGCTTGTGTAGCTCTAAATATGTTACATTTATTTATTTATTTATTTATTTATTTATTTATTTATTTTAAAAATATTAATCATTTTTTTAAGAATTATTTTATTTTTTTGTTTCAGAACTTTTGTTTGTTTATTTATTTATTTTTATGGCTGGCTCAGCCTGCCCTGAGGGCAGGGCTGGTGCAGCATGTGGTGCTGGGGATGGAACCACGGTCCCTGCAGCCACCTAAGCTTTCCTAAGCAGGCACTTTAGACCACTGAGCCATCCTGCCGGGCCCTAAATATGTTTCATTTAAAATAGCTAAAGAACATACATGTTCAGATTATTTGTAGTGTGAAGATTGACTTCAGAGGCCTAGAGACACACGCCTTCATCCCAGCCACTCGGGGTTGAGACAGGAGGATCAGTAGTTTGAGGCCTGCATAGCCAATTTAGCAAAATCGCATCTCAGAATAAAAAGGGTTGGGGATGTAGCTCAGCACTCCAATGCATGCCAGCATGTGTGTGGCCCTGGGTTCAATCCTCATTACACACAAGCAGGGAGAGAAGGAAGGGGGCGGGGCGAGAGGAAGGCAGGGACTAGGAAAAGTCTCAATTTCAATTTGACAAACATGTTCTAGACTAAGTCTACCAAGAGTATTGACCCACTAAGTTTTGGGTTGAATTTTTCTACCAGAAACTACACTTCATATAAAAATGGTCTACTATTTATGACACTCTAAATGTAATAACATGCATACAAATTGAAAAGCAAACGAAGCTTTTACCTGATCTTCCCCAAATAGCACACCTCCTTGCCCGCGGATCCTTCTCATGAGATCCCCTCCTTCACAGTACTCCATAACAATAAACAGCCTGTTGCCCTCTGCAAGAAGAAGAAAAGGTACTGGAAGAATTTCAGACATTTCTCGATAATTTGCTTTGACATTTAGAAAGTGGGAAACATAAAACAAGAATGAAGAATGTGATGGGTATCTATTCTGGCTATAAAATCAAATTAACAGAGGCTAGTGTGGTGGCCTATGTCTGAAATCCCAACACTCAAGGGGAGCTGAGGCCAAAGAATTGCAAGTTCAAGCCCGGGCTTGGTAACTTAGAAAATTAGAGAGATCTTATCTCAAAAAAAAAGGGGCTGGGGATGTAGCTCAGTGCAAAGGTCCTGGGTTCAGTATTCAGTACCACCAAAAAAAGGAAGAAGGAAGAAGAAGAAGGAAGAAAGAAGAGAAGGAGGAGGAGGAGGAGGAGGAGGAGGAGGAGGA